>CM038219.1:150961420-151143745 GCA_021442155.1 Cymbidium sinense | reverse complement strand
TGTTTGGAATGAAATTGGCGACCTCGGCGTCGTCCGTGTAGAGGCGCATCGGAGTCAGGGGCCTTATGCGATGGAAAAGCGTAGTAGATGTCTTTGCGACAGCTGATTTTCTTATACTGGCAGCTTATGAAAGCGTCGCGACATCGCATGTAAAATCATCACGATTTTCTCGACGTCTTGTGAAGCAGAATCTTATCCCAGCAAATATTTGCAATTATATTGAAATAGTAAAGTAGATGTTTAATATACAAAAGCGGACATATATGTCTAATTATTTGAAATGAAATCGGCGACTCCGGCGTCGTCCAGGTGTAGGCTGCGTCGAGCTTTTTGTTTATGAAGCGTCGTAATATGTCTTCTTTTACACCTTGACAGTGATTTTCTTCTATCTTGCGGCTTATGAAAAGCGTCGCATGGACGTAATCATTATGAAAATCGTGATTTTCGATATCTTGGCAAGCGCAGTACTTAAGTTTAGCAAATTTCCCTATTGTGCTTGAGCAACAAACAGATACTTATGATTTTAGTATCTATTACAATTTTATTCTTTTATATATACATTGAGCCGAGATGACAGGACACAATTCGCTCTTTACATTTGTATGCCCAGAGAATGTCTGAGTAGGATTGTCAAGCACCTTCGATGAACTCATAGACAACTCCCAGAGCTTTATTGTGTTATCAATTGATGAAGACACGAGAAGCGATGAATCCAAAACTTCACATAGCTCACAGTCTTAGCATGACCAATAAATTTGCAAAGAGGCACCTTCATGTTACGCAGATCGTAGCAGTAAGCATTACGATCAGCTGAACCAACATCGATTATTCGACCAGAATAATGTGAAAATTGAACACAGCACACATGAGGACTTGGCTTCTAGTGGCATCCACACCCCTTCAAAGTCACTAGAACCTATCTGACTCTTGATATAACTATTCCAGCAAACATCGCTGAGTTTTGATCTGCATGCCATCTCAACCACAGGATAATGAATATCACGGTCCTCATATACAATTGCATCATACTCAAAAAAACTTTGATCTTCTTATTTACACCAACTATGGAGAAAAAAAAAGCTTGTCCCAGTCGAAAGGAGCAAATTAAATTAGATGAGTTGAGTAGATCTCTATGGTTAAGTTTAGCACAAACTTTAAATTTACTGATTGCTAAGTATTTGCGCAAGCCCTCAAGAAAGGGATTAATCCATTCACCCATTCTACTTCCACTTTGGGCTTCCTGAAAAACCAAATTATCAACCGTACTCCCCTGAGTTTTTTCAGTTGATCCTCTGCTAGTGCTAGTGGCTAGTAACTTTCTGCTTGCAAGTTTGCATGCCGGCTTTGTGGGCTTGCATCTAGATGAAAAATAAGCTGCCTCCAACTTTCTGAAGTTATCCATGATTCGAGAGCTTTTTGAAAGCACCTCGCCTTGGTTCTCTTGGTTAGCCTCTACACAATTACTCACATCAAGCTTGCCATCACTAAAATCTTTACATCCTGATTTTCTTCGCTTCCTAGATTCCAATGAAGCGGAATCATCATCTATTTCATAAGAAGGCAATGGACCCTTTATTTTATCAACTGAGGAGTGATCGCCTTTCTCCACTCCAAGAAAGCAGCTTTTAGTCGTGAGCATTGACTTCAGACTCAACTTCTTCTATATCATTGGAGAGAAAGCAACACTGTCATGCAACAAATTAGTAGCTACTTGCTTTGTCCTTTGCAGCTTTAAAAGAAATTCAAGAAGTAACTTGTGCTCTTCAAGCTCCTCCTTCAGTTTGATGGCCGCTTCACGCTCTTTCAAGCTGTCCCATTTTTTTCATTCAGGAACTCACTTTGTAACACCTCACTCATTTTAGGCCGGCTACTTGACTCAGGGTGCAACAGCCATAGGCAAAATGATGAGACCATTGGTCACTTAAGCTGCATTTGTGGAGGAAGGGCAAGGGAGTCCGGAAGTCATTGATGTAAATTTTAGTTTCCAAAGCAATCATGATGAGCATGCAAAACCATGCAACTGCTTTAACAATCAGTGAGACCACCTCAAAGGGAGCAAAACTGGTCTGCCCATCCAAGTTTACAATTGACAAAGCCATAAACAGCCTAATCAATGGCTCTATAATACAATACAAAGCCAAAATCCCTAAGTAATTGAAGTACGGAGACCTCAGACGGCATCTCTGAACGGTATAATCTTCATTAACCTCCATATTCTGTAAAAGCAACAGCCGAATAGAACCAGATAGGAGATGTCAACAATGGTCACGATACCACGCGGTGTGTAAGCACCCAATGCATCCTCCACAAACTTCGCCCATTTCCCGTCATCCACCGGCCTGCAATACCAAACCAAGGGTTCAATCGCTATCTCTGTTGAAGTCAGGGGTGGTGATCTTGTTCTTCTATCAGTTCACGTCCCTGTAAACGACGAGCAACCCTAGAGGTTTTGCAGACTGCGGTGCACCTTGCATTTTAAACCTCGTTATCGGAGGAACCAGTGAAAGACGGAGGTATCGGTGCGGCTGCCATTCGTTCGAAAGGAAATCGAACAAGGGAAGGGGGTTAGGGCTGCGGCTGTGGAACTGCGGGAGAGTGTTTGCAGTTCGGTCGAGAATAGGAAACGAACGAGCGGCGTTAAGTGAGGGCTTAGGGCTATGAATAGTGGAGCTCTTAGGATTAACTAATAAATAGGAGTATTTATAAACTTCTTTTTATTGAAATATTTAATTAACTCTAATATGAACTTTGGCGACAATATTATCATATAATTAATATAATTAATATATATATATATATATATATATATATATATATATATATATATATATATATATATATATATATATATATATATATATATATATATCAATCTTAAGTTATTTCGACATTCCGGACTTAACGATACAGTCCGTTTTATGATCGGAGGCCGTTTGGTTCACATCGGCGTCAAATCGGAGTCAATTTTCGATCGTGCGTCGTCGCATCCGGCCGCTTCGATTCGGCATACTGTGAATTGAGCGAGCTCTCATTTGAAATGTTTGATATTTTGGCAATAATTGCGATCAATTTGTGCGAGGCCGTTTGGATATATTGAACTCAATGATATCGTGTATCGGTGACTCGTTGATGATCATTCGAATTATCAAGTTGCGTATTCAATTTCGACATTGAATGAGAGATATGAGTGTTCGATTGAAGGTTATTTATTTGATTTTTTGCCGTCGATTACGCATTCCGATTTGCGCACTGTTATATCCGAAGTTGATCGACTTTGGCTTGTGAGCGATGACTGATGTGACATACACGGAGGTCAACACTTGATTATTTTGACAAAAGTAATATTTCATCGATAATCTATATTAATTTCTTTGTTCACAAATTATTCATTCATTATTAGATATATTTAAAAATTTATAATTAAAAAATCTAGGGCTCATTGGATTTATTTTATCGAGATATTTGATTTTATTATAAACATACAAGATTTTGAGATGAATTCAATTTTTCTCCTAAAAATTTTTAATTTAATTATTATAATAATATTCATATTTAAATTTTTCTCGATCATATGTTAGGAGAGTGCAGTGCTTTGTTCGGCAAGTAATGACTTTATAATTGAACAAAAATTGATGAGAAATATGAATCTTAAAAGACATTTTAAGATTCATCAACTTAAGAGCTTTTTATTTTTCTATTATTATTTTTAAAACAATTTGATTAATACATTTAATTTTTTTTTATGATTAAATTATATTGCTTTTAAAAATAATCAAAATAATTTTTAATTGTCTCATCAAGTTTTAATATTTCTCACTTAAAAAATTTCTCGATCATAAAATTTCTCGATCATATGTTAGGAGCAGCTTTCTTAAGAGAAAAAAAAGCTTTTTTTTTAAATAAAAAATATTTATGGAGCTAAAACATATATGTTATGTATTTTCTTTTAGAAAATCATGAAAAATGAATAGATCATGAAAACTAATTACTATTCATGTTTTTTTTTCGTTTCTTATATATTTTTAAAATTTTTGTAATAATATTTTTTGATAAAACTATATTGAATAATATTAAATTAAAATGGTAATTTAAAAATAATCTATGATGTTTTATGAGTCTTAAAACAATTAATTGAAAATTTTTTATATTGATAATTAATATTATAAATATATTAATTCATATTTAGCATTATTAATATTTAATTTATAGATAAGATTAATTAAAATTAATTATATATATATATATATATATATATATATATATATATATATATATATATATATATATATATATATATATATATATATATATATATATATATATGACTCAGGTCTTGTTATCCCAAAATCTATCATTAAGTTCTAGGTCGAGTTTCTTCTTCTCAGTTATCTTAGACAGCTTTGTAGTTCAAACATAAAGCTAGTTACATAATTATTTACATATTCATTTATTTGTACACAATTCTTATATATTTACATATTTAACACCTAAATTTTAATATCAACATAAATAACACCCAAATTTTTACTTTTGCATAAAAAATAACACAATAGTTCATTTTTTTTAGTGAAATGAATCTTTTTCAATATATGAGAAATGTTATATTTATAAATATCAAATGTTCTGTGGTAGATATGTAAATATATAAAATTTGTGTGATATATATATATATATATATATATATATATATATATATATATATATATATATATATCTTTAAAAAATTTCATGATGCTTAGAGAAATAGGAATGAGGCCACAAAAGAAGTTACAACTCCAAGTGATTCTTTAAAGACTTCCATATTGATGGCTTTAGCTTGACTTTCAATATGCAAAGAGTCCTTAATCAATAGACTTAATGCAATTGTGGATTTCCAATCAAAAATTAACTTGACTTCAAATTGATTATTAACACGAAAGAAGCTTCCATCCTCGGCGTAAGTGCCCAATGAAGTGATATAATCTTAATTAATTATAATATCTTTATAATATTATTTAATATATAAATTTAAATGCACATATATACATGACAATATAGAAAATTAATAAAAATATTTATAATCTAATAGATTTACAAATGAACTCGAGAATCAACTAAATATTGCTTGTCTATACTAGCTCTACTTGTTCAATTATCAATCAAAAGTTTCAATAGAACCAGAGCTTCATGAAGGTGGGGGACCTAAGACAATTAAATTTTTTATCTTGCCTCCCCCTTAGGAGAACTCCCTGTTTCATGCAGATTTAAGGTAGGATGTCCTAATCATATGTAATATTGTAATAACTTCATCATCAGCCTTTCGTATGAAGTTGAGCATGAAAGACCAATTCTCAATGAAATCAAACATTTGTTGATCCATTGCCAACTATTATAATCGCCTCTCTTTGATCTTTTGTGAGCATTTTAGGATCTTTGATGCTATTGATTCTATGTGGAAATGCCATCTTAACATGATTATATAGATTTAAGTTATCCTTGAAGATATCATTAGTAGGCCTTCTTCCTGTAATTATTTCAAGTATTATTATTCCAAAACTATAAACATCTATAGTGGTAGATGGAAGAGCTCCTCCACCATATTCTGCAAATAAAATGAAGAAATATATTTTAAGAAAATATATTAAATTAAAAATAATTATAAATATAAGTGGAATCATCACATCATGGGCAATATAGCCAATTATTCCTTTAATCTCACTTTTGTCAATGATCTTGGGTGACATACTCAAAACTTAGAAAAGATTCTTGAGAGTCAAATCTCATATCAATCATGTTGTTATCAAGTAGAATGTTGCTTGGCTTTATGTCACATGAATGATTGATGACTCACAACTATGATGAAGATACTCAAGCATCTGATATTAATGATAATGTTCAATCTTTCTTGAGAAAGAACATCATCTCAATCTACATCATATTCTTTGTGGAGCCACATGTCCAAGTTTCCCTTTTGCATAAACTTAAAAAACAAAGCCTTAAAATATTTGCCTTCAATGCTAAAGCATGAGGTTAAGATCTTAACAAGATTACGTTGACATAAGCTTCTTAAAGCATCACATTCATATGTGAAACATTTTAAAGCTCCATGCACCTCATGGTTGAAAACTTTAATAATCATTGTAAGGTATACCTCTATAAATAGATCCATATTTTCCATATCCTATTAGATAAGAAGTGGAAAAACCATTTGTAGCTTTTTTAATTTTGCATAGGAAATTCTAGAAAATGGAGTGCTTAAGGATAAGTTCGATGAATTTGCTTTGACCACTTCTCTTTTGCATTTTATAGAGCCAAGTATGAACAATAATTGAGCGATAGCACAATGAACGGCAAAAATTGAGGCCAAAACTTTAATTAAATGATCATCTTTTCTTATAGATGATGATCTAGAAACACATTCTGGCAAATTAAGTATTGAAATTCTACCACATATTTTTTCATTTCCAATGAGCGAAATTGTTGTGGAATTTGCAAAGATACCTTCATATACCTCACCTTCAAAATTATTAAATGATATATTCGAATGCTTAAGTGAGGTGAGATTTTGTAGAGATTGAGGAATATTCTTAGATAAATTATGATGTGAAAAAACCTAGTATTTGAAGATTTTTTTATGTTGCTTAGAGAAGCAAGAATGTATCCATTAAAGAAATTTGTTCATTAATTCAAGTTTGTTTAGTTAAATTCTACATATTTTTCATTTCCAATGAGCCAAATTGCTGTGGAATTTGCAAAGATACCTTTAACCTCACCTTCAAAATTATTAAATGATAGATTCAAATGCCTAAGTGAGGTGAGATTTTGTAGAGATTGAGGAATATTCCTAGATAAATTATGATGTGAAAAGCCTAGTATTTGAAGATTTTTCATGTTGCTTAGAGAAGCAAGAATGGATCCATTAAAGAAATTTGTTCATTAATTCAAGGTTGTTTAGTTAAATTTAAAAGCAATTTAATTAAAATTCCAACATCCTCCATGCTATTTCACACAAACAATTTGCGACCAAAGTTTTTTTAAGAAAGAGATTAAAGATCAAAATAAAAATACACAAGTATTCATGAAAGTTAAGTGGATGCCCTATAGAAACTACTTCTACATTATGAACAATCTGTTGTAGTTTGCATCAACTAGCTTTAATTATCGACTATTTATAAAATTAATTAAATAAAAGTTGAAGAAAGGTTGGGACATGATAAATTAATAAGTTTTTCTTGACTCCTTATTCTTAGAGTATTCTTTGTTTCCATCAGATTGAATGTAGGAAGTTCTAATCACATGCAATTTTGTAGCAACATATCTCATGGATGGTCGTTCCTCTGGTAATGAAGCTAAGCATAAAAGGCCTATCTCTGTCAATGAAAGCAAGCATTTGTAGATGCTTTGGCAAGAGCTCTCGTTAGCATCTCTTTGGTGTTTTGCAAGCATTTTGGGATCTATGATTTTGCTGATTTTATGAGGAAATGCCATTTTAGCATGATCACATATATTTAAGTTATCCTTAAAGATATCATCAGGTCTTTTTTTAGGTAAGAATCTCTAGTATTATTACTCCAAAACTATAAACATCTACGAAGGTAGATGGGCGAGCTCCCTGACCATATTCTGCAAATAAATAAATTATTCTAAAAAATAATTTAAAGGTCATATCATGTTAGAGGATAATGATATATTTAATTATAGAATAAGGAAAAAGGAATCATTATGCAACCTGGGGCGATATAGCCAATAGTTCCTATAATCTGACTTTTGTTGGAATAATCTTGGAGAGGCGGACTTGCTGCTTCAGAAAGTATTCTTGAGAGTCCAAAATCTCCTATATGTGCAATCATATTATTGTCAAGTAGGATGTTATTTGGCTTTATGTCACAATGAATAATTGGTGGTTCACAACTATGGTGAAGATACTCCAAGGCCTCTGCAACATTGATGATAATGTCCATTCTTTTTTCTAAAGAAAGAACATCTTCTCCATCAATTATATGTTCATGGTGAAATACGTGTCCAAGTTTCCTTTTGCATGAATTCAAAATTAAAGCTTTAAAGTCTTTGCCTTGATGATCAATGCTAGAGCAGGAGGTTAGGATCTTGACAAGATTACGATGTGCATGCTTCTTGCGTCACATTCAAATTGTTTTAAAGCTCCATGCACCTCAGGAAAACTTTAATAGCCACAATAGATTGATAATCTTCAAGATTACCTTTATAAACAGAGCCATATCTTCCATTTCCTACTAGATATGAAGTGGAGAAATCATTTGTAGCCTTGGCTAATTTTGCATAAGAAATCTTTGGAAAAGGAGTGCTTAGGGGCAAGTCTGATGAATTTCTTCTTACCATTTTGTTTGTTTTCTATAGAGCAAAATATAGCAAAAGGAAAGAATTAATAGTATAGCTGGTATTATAAGAATTGGTATCAAAATTTTAATTAAATAATGGCTTCGTTTTTCTGATGATGATATAGCAATACATGTTGGCAAATGAAGTTTTGGAATTCCTCCACATAATTTATCATTTCCAGTGAGGGAGATCGATGAGGAATTTGCAAAGACACCTTCATATGGCACCTCACCCTCAAGATTATTAAATGATAGATTTAGATGCCTAAGAGAGGTAAGATTTTGTAGAGATTGAGGAATAACTCCAGATAAATTATTATGAGAAAGGTCTAGTGTTTCAAGGTACTTTATGTTGGCAAGAGAAATAGGAATGGATCCATGAAATAAGTTGTATTCCATATTTAATTTAAGCAATGATTGACAACTTCCAAGTGACTCTGGTATTTCTCCAATCAAATTATTATTAGAAAAATCAAAAAACATGAGATTTATTAGGCGATCAATTTCTAATGGCAGAGTCCCCGTGAAAGAGTTAAAAGATAAATCTAGTTTATCTGAAAGAGAGGCGATGAGAAAAAGTTCTCCCGGGATCGAGCTAGTTAGCTTATTATGGCTGAGATCTAATTTAGTAAGAACCTGAAGATTTTTTAGACTTAAAGGTATTGATCCTGTTAATTGATTAAATCCTAGCCCTAATGTATTGAGTATTGTGAGATTTCCTAAAGAGTTTGGAATAGTTCCAGTTAGTCTATTCACTTCAAAAGATAAAAATTGTAGCCTTCTAAGCTTTCCAATGCTCTCAGGTATAGGACCTTCCAAAATATTTTCCTCCATCCCTAAAGCAATTAATTTGGTGTACCTATCAAGTTCAAAAGGGATGTTTCCCGAAATATAATTGGATCCAAATGTTAACATTTGAAGCTCACTTGATAGGTTCCTAATTGATTTTGGAAGCATTCCACCAAAGTTATTAGCATGGAGGAGTAAAAATTCTAAGCTGGTGCAATTAGTCATTGAATCAAGAAACTTCCAGTCTTCTGCATCATTTGCTTCAAGCTCATTATATTCAAGATTGAGGTCTATAAGGTTATGCATTCTTCCAAAGATTTGGTGGCAACACACCTGTAAAATTATTTATGCCGACGTCCAGGAAAATGAGGCTTGTAACATTTTGAAGAGCTTGAATAAGTGAACCAGTGAAATGATTAAAACCGATTAAGAAACCTTTAAGGTATGGAAATGCTTGGGCGATATTAGTCGATATCTTACCAGAGAGCTGATTACTTGCCACCGAAAATTTGCACATGGCAGATAAGTTGTACAATGAATGAGGAATGTCACCTGAAAGATTATTCTCAGCCAATTTCAGTTCTTCTAACTTACGAAGGCCACCAATCTCTGGTGGTATACTTCCTTGTAGATGATTGCCAAGGGCATAAAATCCTTTCAATAAGGAGAGATTGCCAAATGAAGGTGGGATGTTGCCAATGATGTGGTTGTTATCAAGACCAAGGAAGTTGAGGTATGATAAGGAATTGATAAAGGAGGGATTTTTTCCAGTGAGTTGGTTGTTGCCGAGGTCTAGAACTTGGAAAGAGTTATTGGTTCTGATAACATCTTGAATGCCTCCATGAAACAAGTTAAAGCTTAAGTTAAGATGCTGTAGTCGTGGTAAGCTAGCAAGATTAGGAGGGATATTACCATAGAGACTATTGTTGCTAAGATCAATCCTTTTGAGGAAGGTGAGGTTGGCTATGGAAGGAGGAAGAGGACCGGCCAAGCCGCTAGAGCTGAGATCCAATGCTGTGACTCTATCTAAGTGCCTGTGGCTGCATGTGATTCCTTCCCATGAACAGAAGTTGTTGCTGTCATTCCATGAGGTCATAAAAATGGCATAAGAATCACCATTGCTTTGCTTCAAGAAATGGTTCTTGAAGGCAACAAGTGATTTGTAGTCGGTATTGTTGTTTCCAATTGCCAGCGATTGCTTGGGCGAGAAAGAGTCAAGAAAGAAGAAAGTACATAAGAGCCTTATGATACTAATAAAAATTTTCTCCATTGAGTACTGGTGATATGGTAGAAAACTAAGGATGTAATAACGAAGGGAAGGGAGATTAGTTCAGCAACCCATCCCTTGATGAATTTATAAGAGCTGGATCAGCAGGTGTCCATATTCTTATCAAAATTTAATAAAATTTAATCTTTAAATTAAAATATATTTTAAAATAAGTATAATATATAAATAGGTAATCAAATTTTATATTGAACATATATCTAAATATATCAAATGATTTTGAGGTTAATCATAAATATAATAACCCATTTTTTAAAATTTATTTCGACAACTGCCACAAATTAATGCATTTGTGGAATTTATCTTCATTAGGAATATGTGACGACTATTCAATCGATTATACATTTAATACTTCAATGGAATTCCAATAAGCAAATGACTTGAACTTTAGTTGACTCTGAACACTGAAAGCGCTTTAGTCATCTCGGAGATTATTATATTAAGATAGATGTTATACTCAATAATATAATATTATATGATGTTATGTTAATACGTAGTTATTATATGTAATTGTGAAGTGCTATGTATTGATGTTATATTAATTACATAATAATACATAATATCTATATCTGTATACATAACACTTATAGTCAATACATAATACATTTTAATACACAATATACATGTATTAACGCGTCATTAACGCTTATATTTATTAGTCTTGATGTAGCTTTTTACATCCGAACCCCGCATGTAAAAAATTTTCTTTGTTTCAAGCCAATTGTATAGCAACTTGCATCAAATATCATTGACAAGTGCATCTAGATTATTCATATACATATATATATATATATATATATATATATATATATATATATATATATATATATATATATATATATATATAGTATGTACATAATAAATATATAGTGTATAATTGTTGTGTGCATAGCATGTACATAACAATCTAAACGGTCCAGAGCTGCACATAATAATTTCTCCTAATAAAGTGATAGTATTTATGTAAAATTTTGATATATTATTAAAAATTATATCATAAAACTTGGCATAATTTTTAGACCAAAATTTTTTTAAATATTCAAATAATTTTTTTTTTGAATTTTTTATTCAAATATTTGAAATAGTTGATACATATTAATTAGCATGATCGATATAAAACAATGCAGTCAATCTAAAGCAATAAAAGATGAAGTTGCATGGATCTAAGTAAATTGTTCAAAGGTTGCATGAACTCACTTGGACCTATACAAACTCGCTCGAAAGCAGCTCAAACTCACTTACGGCATTATGAACTCATTGAAGCCTACTCCAAGATATCTTTTGGATTACTCTCCTAAGATCAAGCTTGGCCGCTCTAGTGGGAACTACTTGCCAACAATTTGATGAATAATTTAAGAATTTTAACTAAAATAATTAAAATATCACTAAAAAAATCATAAATATGCCCTTATTCTTCATGTATAAGATAAACATCAACTTTCAGAGCTAAAAGTTTTGAAGAATTTTAGAGCACTCTTAAGATCATTGATACCGACGATCACCATCAATTTCTTTCATCTCTTAATTGTTTTTGCTCAACTTATGTCAGCTGACAATCTTTTTATGATCATCATTATTAGATCATAATCATCTGATTATCGTCATCTTATTGTCATAACTCAAATATTATCTATGGACTATTAATGCCTTCAACAAATTGACATCAATATGTACTGCCTCCAAACTATTACTAAAATTAAAATATTGAATTTTCAATGTCGAAAATCCACTTTTAATTGAATTTTGATGGATTTCTACAGTATTTTTGCATTTTGGATGCCAGTAAGCCGCACCCTGGGATGCTTACCGAGGCATACAAAAGCTATCGAATCACAAAAAATATTTTTTTATGTTTTATGATGATAATATAAGACATTATATTGAGATGATAAAAAAAAGTTAAATTGAATATAAATGGTGATATGCCTGAAATTTAAATTGAATATTTATGGTGATATGCCTGAAGAGAATAAATTAGAACATGATTCGTGGATTGAATATTAATGGTGATATGCCTGAAAATTAAGGATCTATCAAAGAAGGAAAAGAGAGTTGTTTATAACACTCATACATTCATTATTTCATCAATTTCTATTTTTTAAAAAAAAAGAATCAGCATCTTCTTGTCAAAATTTGATGATATTAAATCTAGATATTATTGAAGCTCTTTCAAAATGAGTATGATATATAAATTTTATTTTGTGCATATATCATAAAATATGATCAATAATTTTTTAGTATCATTATCTAATCTAATTTTATATAATTTTGTAACAGCTTCTAATAATGAAGTTTAGCATGAAAGGCCAAATCCTATCAAAGAAAGCAAGCATATGATGATGGTTTGGCAATTGCTTCTTGTGCTTTTGTAAACATTTTAAGATCTATTTTGTAATTGATTTTATGAGGAAATGACATTTTAATATGATTATATAGATTTAAGTCAACGTTGAAAATATTATTAGAAGGCTTCTTCTCTTAATCATTTTTAAAAAAATATTATTTCCAAATTATAAACATTTATAGAGGTAGATAAGCAAGCTCCTCCACCATATTTAACAAATAAAATGAGATTATATGTTTTAGGATAATATTATGTTAAACAAGCACATCATTCATGTTAAAAGATATGGCATAATAATTTCAAGCAAGATGTTGCTTGGCTTTATATCATATTGAGTGATTGAAGGTTCATAAGTATGGTGAAGATACTCTAAAATGTTTGTAATATTGATGGTAATGTCTAGTCTCCTTTTTAAAGAAAGAATATAATCTCCATCAATTTTACATTTGTAGTAGAAACCAAAGATCCAAGATTTCTTTTGGCTTGAGTTCAAAAATCAAGCCTTAAATTCTTTGCCTTGGCAATCATTATGATGTTGTATGCTTCTTAATGCATCTACAAGTAGAGCATCTTTCATATCCTTCAATATATGAAGCGGAGATTTTATTTGTATCTTTGATTAATTTTGTATATGAAATTCTTAAATATTTAAGGGATAAGTCTAATAATTTTTTTTATCAACCATATATTACTATTATTATTTTTATATAAAGAAAGGTATAAAATAATAAAAGAATCAATAGATTGAAGATCATGCTTAGAATTGGGATCAAATTTATGATTAAATGAAGGGTGTTCTTTTTCGTTGATTATGATATATCACATAGTCAAAGATCAACATAATCTTCTTTGATTAAGCTAATTTTTTTAATTATTAAAATTATTTTATATCGAGAACTATAAATAAATAAATAGCTAAAACATAATAGACATGCTATCAAATAAATCACATAAATTTAAAACTTATTCCCATCATATTTTAATTTGATTATCCTCTCATTTGTTTCTATATTTATTTATTTGAAGAATATTAATTAGACTTGAACTTTGACTTTTAATTGATACTTCTCTAATGAAAATAATTGCTCATCTAAACAAATCTTTTTTTTAAATATATTTTGAAATATAATTTTTGTCATGATTGTTGTCATATTACAACAATTTAAAAAAAAAAGGTTGTAAAATGGCATGTTGTTTGAAATAAGGCCTTTGTTTTTGAGGTAAATTTTAAAAATTTTATATTGAGATAGATTTTTTTTATTGGTTGAAAATTTTATTTTAGAGACAATTTAAGCTGATCTTTGAAGAGAAATGTAACTTTTTCTTATTGGCATTAATGATTTTAAGACTAAAAAAATTCTACATTGTTTATTCAAAATATCTTTTTCAATGTATTTGAACAATTTCCTTAATTTAATGCTTATGAGGTCTTCATTTTGACTATGAATATGCATTGATTGTTCAATCAACCATATTTTTAATGCATCAATAGAGTCCCAATCAACAAATGACTTGACTTTATATTGATTATAAACAGTAAACTTGCATTATAATCACAACTGTCATATCACAAAGGCTTGTAAGTCTCTAATAATAATAAATTGATGGCATCGATATTAATCGCTTATTTATAATAAAAAATTTATCATAAATCTTACACAATTCCTAGGTTTAAAATCATTGAATGTTCAAATAATTTTTTAGAAAATTAAATTTAAAACCATTGAAATTTTATTTTCAAGAAATTTGAGATATAAAAATATCTTTATAGGACATGCTTTATTGAAATCTCTAGTCCAAATAAATATGAGCTTTATTGGGTACTAAAAAATTAGTGGTGTTAAAGTGAAATATTTAATGCCTTAAACTTACACCAACATCCCACATATAAATAGATAAAAAAAGAGCTCATGAGATATCTAATTTTTTATATAAAAAAACACATAAAGAAGAGAATCACAAGGCTTAATACAATTAAAATAATCTATTATATACTTTAAATTATAAGCAGTCTTCTCTACAACAATAAATGATGGGATTAAATAATTAGGAGCACCCTTTGACCATGATAGAAGTTATGGCCAAACCAACAATCATCATGTAATAATAATGCAGTTAAGGAATGGTAGTTGCAACAATTTGATGATGGCATTTGGTTATAGAAATGATGATAGTTGATGGAGATGATTATCGACGTTGATTATCCAAACTTTTAAGTTCCTTAAGTTCTCTCAATTTCAAATACATGTACCTTTTATGTGGAGAATACATATTTTTTAAGAGACATCTTGATTATTTTGACAAAAGTCTCAAAATATTTTATTTAAATATCTATACTAATTTCTTTGATCACAAATTATTCATTCATTATTAGATACATTTAAAATTTTATAATTAAGAAATTTTGGACTCATTGAATTCATTTTATCGAGATATTTAATTTTATTATAAGCATGCAAGGTTTGGAGATGAATTCAATTTTTCTCCTAAAAAATTATAGTTTAAATATTATAATAAAATTCATATTTAATGGAATGAATTTTATAATGACACATAAATTTTAAATCGAGCAGCTACAATATTATTAAAAATTTCACAGTCATATGTTAGTAGAGAGTGTAGCGCACCTGCTATTGTTCGGAAAGTAATGGCTTTATAATTGAACAAATTTTAATTGGAGCTGCTTTTATAAGAGATAAAAATAAAAAAATAAAGCTTTTTCTGAATTTATTTAGACGACTGACAAAAAAAATTGATGGTATTTTGTGGAATATTTGATTTTAATGCATTTGTGGAATTCCAATCGACAAAAGACTTGACTTTCAGTTGAGCCAATTAATTGCATTGTAATTTCCATTGAATATTATAGAGAGACTTAAGTGCACGTCTCTAATCAATGAATTGATGGTATTTATAACCTTCCTTCAAGATTATTAAATATTTGATTTTAATGCTTAAATAGGTTAAAATTTTATAAAAAATGAGAAATATTTATGAAAAAAGTTCACTTTCTAAAATTGGGGCATTTACATGAATGATACACAATTTTTATATATTTACATATTTAATACATAAATTTTTAAATCAACATATCCAAAATTTTATTATTGCATAAAAAATAACACAATAGTTCATTTTTTTTAAAAGTGAACTGAATCTTTTTAAATATATGAGAAATGCTATATTTATAAATATCAAATGTTAGGTGGTAGATATGTAATTGTATAAAATTTGTGTGATATATATATATATATATATATATATATATATATATATATATCTTTAAAATTTTCATGTTGTTTAGAGAAATAGGAATGAGGCCACAAAAGAAGTTACAACTCCAAGTGATTCTTTAAAGATTCTTCCATAATGATGACTTTAGCTTGACTTTGAATATGCAAAGACTCTTTAGTCAATAGACTTAATGCAAATGTGGACTTGCAATCAACAATTAACTTGATTTCAAATTGAGTATGAATACGAAAGAAGCTTCTTTCCTCGGAGCAAGTGCCCAATGAAGTAATGTAATCTACATTAATTATAATATTTTTTATAATATAATTTAATATGTAAATTTAAATGCACATGTATACATGATAATTTAAAAAATTAATTTAAAAATATTTATAATATAATAGATTTACGCAAATGAACTCGAGAATCGTCTAAATATTACTTGTCTATACTAGTTCTATATGTCCAATTATTAATCAAAAGTTTCAATAGAGCGAGAGTTTTATGAAGGTGGGGGACCTAAGATAATTAAAATCTTTTGCTTGCCTCCCCCTTAGGAGAACTCCCTATTTCATGTAGATTTAAGGTAGGAAGTCCTAATCATATGTAATTTTGTAACAACTTCTCTCATCATCAACCTTTCGTCTGGCAATGAAGTTGAGCATGAAAGATCTACTTCTGCTAATGAAATCGAACAATTGTTGATCCATTGCCAACTACTATAATCAACCTCTCTTTGATCTTTTGTGAACATTTTAGGATCTTTGATGGTATTGATTCTATGTGAAAACACCATCTTAAAATGATTATATAGATTTAAGTTATCCTTGAAGATATCATCAGTGGGCCTTCTTCTTGTAATTATTTCTAGTATTATTATTCCGAAACTATAAACATCTATAAAGGTAGATGGAAGAGCTCCTCCACCATATTCTGCAAATAAAATGAAGAAATATATTTTAAGGAAATATATTAAATTAAAAAGTAATTACAAATATAAATGGAATCATCACATCACCTAGGGCAATATAGTTAATTGTTCCTTTAATCTCACTTTTGATAGAATGATCTTGGAGTGACATACTCAAAGCCTCAGAAAATATTCTTCAGAGTCCAAAATCTCTTATATGTGCAATCATTTTGTTATCAAGTAGGATGTTACTTGGCTTTATGTCACAGTGAATGATTGATGACTCACAACTATGAAAAAGATACTCCAAAGCATATGCAATATCGATGATAATGTTCAATCTTTCTTCAAGAGAAAGAACATTATATCCATCTACCTCGTATTCTATTATGGAGCCACATGTCCAAGTTTCCCTTTGGCATAAACTTTAAAGCATCATATTTTAATATTTAATTGATTATTTAGCTCAGCTTTTCATTAAAATTTGACTTTAAATCTTTATGTCCAGAAAGTATCTAAAATCGAATTAACGTCTTACATTGCTTGTATGATATGTTATCATGGCATAGAAGATGTTATAGTTGATCTAATATCTTATTGATTTTTGATTAATATTTAATTGATTTCAATTTAAAATGTCTTTTAAACATTAAAATTTGTAATTTAAATCTTTATATTAAATGCTGTATCCCAGAATCTAATTAACACTTCGTTGCTTTGTATGATATGTTGTGAATCCCTAATTGAAGATGTTATAGATTGATCTAATATTATTAGATTTTTTAGAATATATTTAATGATTCTACTTTTTTTAAAATTAAAATAATGCGACTTTAAATCTAATGGGTGAATGTATCCCAGAATGCTTAGCGTATTACATTTACGTTTTAAAAGTGGAATCCGATGGCGTTTGATATTTTTATATTCAATCATTTGAAGTAACATTCATATTTTTTACATTTAGTTTAGAATTTATTGAATTTATAAGTTTTGATGAAACTTCATTTATTCTTATTGTTGAACTTCCGATTCTTCAGAAGTTCATCATCTTTAGTTCAAATTTAATTTTGTTCAATTCAAATTTAATTAATCATCTTTAAGTCCTCGGTTTGAATTTCTACATCTTGTAAGAATTCGCGTTAGATCATTCTTAATTCATTTCTCTGAGCATTATCATTTCTTTGCTATAGTTATGATCTCTTCTTCATTACTATCGAAATCTCAATATACTTGCATGAAAAGAGCATATATATGTATATTTTTTTTTTTATCTCTTTTCATTTCTTTTGCTATTTATAACATTCTCTTGATGGACAGATCTCCCACGTGTGTTTGACATTTGTTGACTATCTTGTGTGCTCTCATTTTTTTTTTTTACTTTAGCTAATCTTTGATGATGAATGACTTGTTGTGTTGTAATTTCTTGCTCACGAAGCACTGCCTCCTGAAATATTTCTTTGTACACATATCTGGACCTCTTGCATCAATGGCCTTTCGCTGCAATTCAGAGGAACCCTCTCCAAATCTAAACTTAGTTAAATGCATGGTATTATTTAACAAACAATTCATTGGCAACGATGCAGAGCTAACATTACTGCAATCACTAGTGGTTTCTGAAGACACATATAAGATATCTTTCTCCTTCAAGGCAAAGCCGTCAAGGCCTTCAGTCATATATTCCCTAAGTTGCTTCAACTGATCCTCATTCTCCGTCTCCAACAGACTGTCAGTCCGAATTGATGGAGAAGTTTCTCTATCCTCGAGAAGAGATTTATTCTCAGAATAGCCTTCAATCTTCACATGATGGCCATCGGAGTTTGAATCAAGAAGCCTACCAGCAGAACAACAACTATCTCGCACCCTTCTTAATACATTTAACCGAGTTTCGTCTATAAGGCCAAAGGTCCTAGAAATTCTCTGTGATCCATTTATCGATCGATGCAAGCGAAGAGCCAATTCCTGATCAGGAACAATATTGTTTTGAGTATGCTGTTTCACTGAATGAACAGCGCCAAGGGTAGTCTTCGCAACCTCGGTAGGAATCCTCACCACCAATGCTCTATTCGTCGTATTCTTTCTCACCTTACGTTCCGTGATCACCACCTTCTCCGAAATTGACTTTCCCTCCCTCACCAAATCCGCCAACAAAAACCTAAATCCAGCTCGGGATCCAAATTTATTAGGATCTTTACTGCGAAATATGTGAACAGGGCAGCAGTCAACGCAGAAAAGCTTGTCAACATCTAGCTGAGAAGTCCAAAGATTACGGTGATGCAAGCGTACACATGCGCGGTGAACTCGGCAAGAACATGCAATACAGCCAAGAATCCCCTTTCCCAACTCTGAAATCTCCAAAAGCAGTATGAACATACCTTGGCAGATTTGACGCCATCAAGGCAATCATAGCAGAGGAGAACTATACGCCACTGGCTATTGAGTGTTCGGAACTGGTCTATGGTGTCACTGATCGGAAAACGGAGACCGCATCGATGGCAACTAGACATATCGGCGATGAAATGGGCGAGCAAGAAGAAATGCAGGAAAGGGAGCTTTCACTTCTCAAGTCACATGCATCCATGCCTATATCGCTGCTCTTCTCTTCTCCATGAGGGCAATGGGGGGTTCGGCTGGTGCGTTCAATTTCCTGTCCAAGGGCAAAAGAGAGCCGGAGGATTGGGAGGCTTTCGTTCGGCTGGGAGCCGGACGGATAGAGGGATTCATTTCCTCGGTTGGGAGGAAGAAAGCTCCTGGCCTTTTTTCTTGCTCGTGCTTCCTACAAAGCACGCCAGATCTGCCCCGCTCGATTAGGATTAATTTTTTTTTTTTTTTTCGGGAGTGGAAGGTGATATGGGAGGGATGATATGGCAGCTCCTTATTGGCCACATGAAAGGTAAAGGTATGGTATGGGAGTGGATCATTGCGAGTTCCAAGATAATGACTCTTCAAATAATTAAATAGATTTATCGAGAAATACATGTTAATTTAAACAAAATTTTAAGTGTGATAACTTTAGTTAAATTGGATGTCCATTCTAGTTAATTTTAACGTTGGAATGATCATCCGTTTGACATGTTTGGCGGCTTCGTTAAGTTAAAATCTTATATTATTGGCTCACATAAACTTATCCAAATAGTCTCATTTGATAGTTTTGCGTTTTGAAGTTAACGGCGTCATCGGTTTACGAGCGATCGTTTGATCATCGTCACCACCATATTAAAATTGATTGCTTTAGATTTTATAATTATATTATGATCAATTCGACATTCCTGGTGAAATCCGTTTGTCAATCGGTCATTTCCATTTTCATGACGTCCGATTTTGACTCGCCAAAATCAGTCGTCGAATTTAAGTTGTGCACATGTGATTTATAATATATGAGGAGGTCAACAGATGTTACTTGGCTTTATGTCACAGTGAATGATTGATGGCTCACAACTATGAAGAAGATACTCCAAAGCATCTACAATATCGATGATAATGTTCAATCTTTCTTCAAGAGAAAGAACATTATCTCCATCTACCTTGTATTCTTTTATGGAACCACATGTCCAAGTTTCCCTTTGGCATAAACTCAAAAATCAAAACCTTAAAATCTTTGCCTTTGAGATCAATGCTAGAGCATGAGGTTAAAATCTTAACAAGATTGTGATGACATATGCTTCTTAAAGCATCACATTCAGATGTGAAACTTTTGAATGCTCCATTTACCTCGAGGTTGAAAACTTTAATAGCCACTATAGCTTGATAATCTCTTAGGGTGCCTCTATAAATAGATCCATATTTTCCATATCCTATTAGATAGGAAGTGGAGAAACCATTTGTAGCTTTGGCAAATTTTACATAGGAAATTCTAGGAAATGGAGTGCTTAAGGATAAATCTAATGAATTTCTCCTTTGACCACTTCGCTTTCGCATTTTATAGATCCAAGCATAGCACAATAATTGAAGTGATAGCACAATGGGCATGCCAAAAATTGAGATCAAATCTTTAATTAAATGATCATCTTTTCTTATTGATGATGATCTGGAAACACATTTTGGCAAATTAAGTTTTGGAATTCCACCACATATTTTTTTCATTTCCAACGAGCGAAATTGTTGTGGAATTTGCAAAGATACCTTCATATGGTACCTCACCTTGAAAATTATTGATAGATTCAAATGCTTAAGCGAGGTGAGATTTTGTGGAAATTGAGGAATATTCCGAGATAAATTATTATGTGAAAGGTCTAGTATTTGAAGATTTTTCATGTTGCTTAGAGAAGTAGGAATGGATCCATTAAAGAAATTATATTCCATATGTAATTCAACCAATAACTGCCAACTTCCAAGAGATTCTGAAAGTTTTGCTGTCAATTTATTATTTGAAAAATCGAGTGTGATGTTGTTTATTAGGTGGCCAACTTCTGATGGTAGAGCGCCAGTGAAAAAGTTAAAAGATAAGTCAAGAAAATTTGAAAAGGTGGGGCACATAAAATGTTGGTCGTCCAATGAGCCAGTTAGAGATTAGAATATTTCTTTCAAGATTATTATCTATAAAAGATAAATATTGTAGGCTTCCAAATATTCCAATACTTTCGGGCATAGGACCTTCCCAGAGATTTTGATCCATGGCAAGCACAATCAAATTGGTATACTTGCTGAGTTCAAATGAGAGGCTTCCTGAAATATAATTAGCCCCTAATGCCATCTCTTGAAGCTCAATAGATATATTTTTGATTGATTTTGGAAGCATTCTGCCAAAGTTATTATGGTCAATGCCTAAAATTTCTAACTTGGTGTAATTAATTAATGAATAAAAAAACCTACAATCTTTTACATCAATTGCTTCAAGTTCATTAAATTCAATATTGGGGAATGTAATGTTACTCATTTGTCCATGATTTGGTGGCACCACTCCTACAAAATGATTTCTACTGAGGTCCAAATGCACAAGACTGGTAACATTTTGAAAAGCATGATTAAGGAACCTGTGAAATAATTTATGTGGTCTGGAAACGCCTTGGCTGTCAACTGAAATCTTGCCACACAGGTTATTAACTGCTAATGAAATTTTTTAGAGATGATATGTTATAGAATGAAGAAAGAATGTTACCAGAGAGATTATTCCTAGCAGCTTCGAAGTATTTTAACTCATGAAGGCTACAAATCTCTAGTGGGATATTTCCTTCCATATCATTTTGAAGGAGAAAGAGAGTATCCAAGAAAAGAGATTTGATGGTGGTATGGTGCCGTGATGTGGTTTTCTCTAGGAGGAAGTTCAGGCAAAATGGAGTTGATAACATGAGGGATTCTACCTATGAGTCGATTGTTGCTGAGGTCCAGAACATAGAGCATTGAGTTATTGGTCATGAGAATGGCTGGAAAGTCTCCATGAAATAAGTTACAGCTCAGGTTGAGATATTGCAAATGCTGCAAGTGAGAAAATTTAGAAGAGACCTCACCATAAGGACTGTTGCTCCTAAGATCAAGCCATCTGCGGAAAGTAAGATTATATATGGAAGGAGGAAGAGGACCGACTAATCCACAAGACCTGAGATCCAATGTTGTAACTCTATTCGAGTGCTTTTAGCCGCATGAGACGCCAACCCATTAGCAAAAATGGTTATCAGTCTCCTTCCATGAGCTCATGAAAATATTAGAAGCAGTAGTAATGCTCTGCTGCTTCAAGATCAGTTGATGCTTGAAAGAAACGAGTAAAGGGCCTATTTAATAAGGAAGGAAAAGATAGTTCGTTTAGACGACCAAATAAATAAAATATGCATTTCTGAAATTCAATGACTAATAATGACTTAACTTTTAAATTGAAGAATTATATGTCGAAAGTGCCTAAACCATAAAAGAAATTATTATGTGCGGAGTACGATTGGACTCCAATAGTGTTGCGTCGCATGACAGTGTATACATTGTAATACATGTACATATATATATCAATTCAAATTATATACATGTTATTTATAGTATATATCGTATATTACTTGAGTTTACGTAGAGTAATGCGGATTACGTAATAATTTCTCCATATATTTCACCTGTCTTGTAGCAACTTGCATCCATCATATCATAGAGAAGTTTCTTAGTGCATGTCTCTATCATACATTAATTATTGACATATAATCATATAATTTGACACAATTTTTGAATCTAAAATCATCTAAACAATAAATTTAGCAATTTTTAAAAATTGAATTTGACTTCCAAATTTTATTTTTAATAAATTTATTATCAAAATAAATATTTCAATAAGACTAATCTAATAATATTGATAACATATTGATACAAACGAGTTAAGATGAGCCTAAACGAAGCATCACAAATATTAGTAAGAACTTCATAATTTGAGATTTGGAGAGTGCAGTTATATATTTATATATATATAACACTTATCAAAATATATAAAGAGATTATGAGATTCATAAACATTCTGAATTTTTTTTCTTCCACTTGCCTAAAATTAATATTTATGTCTTAATCTGGATTAGGAATATGGAGAGTGACTCCTCAACCAATTGTGCAGAAACTTGCGCACATCTTATCACAAACAGAGAAGCTCTCTTAGCACATGTCACTATTGATGGAATTTACATTAGTTATAATACTTTAAAAGGAAAATGATTATTCCTTATTTTGTTACAATTTTACATCTCATTTAATATAATCTTTTATATACTTCATATTTAAAATTAAAAAAAAGCCTATCTTCTATATTCTGTTGGGAAGGAAAAATGTTTCTTCATTTTCTTATTATCGGGATAGCTATAAGTTTTAATTTAGAGCCACCAAATATTTGTAATAGATTTTTTTTAAGAAATTATATATATACATTGAAATTAAGAGAGAAAAATAATTTTTATGACACTCCTAAAGTTCTTTAAAGATTTTTTTTCTTTTTTCAAATTTTGCAGCTTAAGGCAATGTTTCAAAATTTTAAATAGAAAGAAATTGCTCTTCATTGCTAAAATGATGATGAAGTCTCCCAAAATAGTGATAAGCCATCTCTATTCACACATATATCTTCCTAAAGTTATTTCATCACAAATTGAAACTAATATTGAGAATACAATCAACTGAAAGTTGTTGCTTGCATGCCCTAACTTTACTTCAAGAACTCGCCTCCATTAGATTGGATTGAAGGTAAGAAACTCTAATTGCATGTAATTTTGCATTAACATCTCTCATGGATGGCCATTCCTCTGGTAACAATGTTGAGCATGCAAGTCCTACTTCTGCCAAGGAGAGCAAACAGTTGTAGATGCTTTGACAGTGAAACCTTCTTACTTCTTCACCATTGCTCATCTCACCATCTCTTTGCTCTTTTGTAAACATTTTAAGATCTACTATATCATTGATTCTATTTGGAAATACCATTTTAACGTGGTTATATAAATTTAAGTTATCCTTAAAAATATCATCAGTAGGCCTTCTTCCAGTAAGCATCTCTAATAGTATTATTCCAAAACTATAAACATCTGCAGAGGTAGATGGTCCAACAGCTCCGCTATATTCTATAAATAACATAAAAAAATATATTTTGAGAAAATATCTCTTTAAAACAACATAAATTATAAAAAATGATAAAATTAATTATAGCACTAAGAAGAAGAATCATCACATCTCCTAGGGCAATTAGCCTAAAGTTCCTTTAATCTCACTTAATTTTGATGAGATGCGAAAGTATTTTTGAGATGCAATCATGTTATCATCAAGTAGGATGTTGCTTGGCTTTATGTCATAGTGAATGATTGATGGTTCACAGCTATGGTGAAGATACTCCAAAACATCTGTAACATCGATAGCAATGTTCAATCTTTTTTCTAGAGAAAGATAGTTATCTCCATCAATCCCATATTCATGGTGGAGCCACATGTCCAAATTTCCCTTCGACATGAATTCAAAAATCAAGGCTTTAAAATCTCGGCCTTGGAGATCAATGCTTGAGCATGAGCTTAGAACTTTTATAAGATTACGATGTCGTATGCTTCTTAATATTTCACATTCATTTGTGAAACTCTTAAAAGCTCCCAAAACCTCAACGTTGAAAACTTTAATAGCCACCGTAGCATGATAATCTATCAAGTTACCTTTATAAACAGAGCCATATCTTCCAAATCCTATAAATTTGTAGTGGAGAAACCATTTGTAGCATTGGCTAATTTTGAATAGGAAATTTTTGGAAATGGAGTGTTTAGGGATGAGTCTGATGAATTTTGTAGATAACTTTGCTTCTTTTTCTACAAAGCAAAGTATAGAACCATAGAAAGACAAATAACACAACAAACGTGCTGAGAATGGGTGTTAAAATTTTGATCAATTTATAATTACTCTTTGTTGATGATGATTTGATAGAGCATTTTGGCAAATGAAGTTTTGAAATCCCCCCACAATTTTTTTCATTTCCAATGAGGGATATTGCTGAGGAATTTGCAAAAACACCTTCATATAGCACCTCACCTTCAAGATTATTAAATGATAGGTTCAAGCTCTTGAGAAAGATAAGCTTTTGTAGAGATTGAGGAATGACTCCTGATAAATTATTATATGAAAGATCTAATATTTCAAGACTCTTCATATTGCTCAAAGAAATAGGAATGGAACCATGAAAGAAGTTATATTCCATATATAATTCAAGCAATAATTCACAACTTCCGAGTGACTCTGGAATTTCCCCAGTCAAATTATTATTAGAAAAATCAAGTGACATGAGATTTATTAGATGACCAACTTCTAATGGTAGAAACCCAGTGAGAGCGTTATATGACAAATCCAAGATATCTGAAAGCAAATGAATAAAAAAAATTTCTCTTGGAATCTGACCAATTAGATGATTTTGGCTAACGCCCAAGTAAGTGAGAATTTGAAGATTACTTATGCTTAAAGGTATAGGGCCTATTAAGTGGTTAAAGTTTAAACTCAATAGGTCAAGACTTGTAAGATTTCCAAAAGAGGAAGGAATAATTCCTACAAGATTATTCTCTCCAAAGGTTAAAATTTGTAGCATTCTAAGCTTTCCAATGCTCTCCGGTATAATACCTTCCAAAAGATTTTTTTCCATCCCTAAACAAATTAAATTGATATACCTATCAAGTTCAAAAGGAATGCTTCTTGAAACATAATTAGATCCTAATGTTATTTCTTGAAGCTTAATAGAGAGGTTCCCAAATGATTTTGGAAGCATTCCATGAAGGTTATTACCATGAAGGCCTAAACTTTGTAAATTGGTGCAATTAGTTAGTGAATCAAGAAATCTCCAGTCTTTTGCATCACTTGCTTCGAACTGATTATCTGCCATATTAAGGAATATAAGGTTATTCATTTTTCCAAGATATGGTGGCACCACTCTTGTCAATTTATTTTTACCAACATCAAATTGAACTAAGCTGGTAGCATTCTGAAGAGCTTGATCAAGTGAACCGGTGAAATTATTTCCACCAAAATAAAAGATTTCAAGGTTTGGAAAAGCTTGGGCAATGTTAGCTGAAATGTTACCAGAGAGGTGATTATTTGTTACTGAAACTTTGCGCAATGATGATAGGTTGTAGAACAAATAAGGAATGTTACCTAAAAGATTATTATCCGCTACATTGAAGTTTTTTAACTTACGAAGGCCACCAATCTCTAGTGGAATGCCTCCCTCCAGACGGTTATATAAGAGGTAGAGACTTTCCAAGAAGGATAAATTGCCAAGTGAAGGCGGGATGGTGCCAATGATTTTGTTGTTAGAAAGACTAAGGACTCTGAGCGACGACCTTGAGGTTATGACATGAGGGATCTTACCTGTAATAAACTGGTTGCTACCAAGGTTTAGAACTTGAAGAACAGAGCTATGATTCATCATGAGATTAGTAGGAATGTCTCCGCTTAATGAGTTAAAGCTTAGGTCAAGATATTGTAAGCGTTGTAAGCGAGAGAGATTTGGAGGGATCTCACCATGGAGATTATTGTAGGTGAGATTAAGTCGTTTGAGGAAGGTGAGGTTGGCAATACAAGGCGGGAGAAAACCAACCAACCCACTAGAGTTGAGATCCAAGGCTATGACTCTGTCACGGTGCTTATGGCCGCATGAGACTCCTTCCCATGAACAAAAGTGGTTGGTATCATTCCATGAGCTCATGAAAATGGCAGGAGGAGGATGACCATTGCTTTGCATTAAAAATTGATTCTTGAAGGCAACAAGTGATTCATAGTCTGTCTCGTTGCTGTCAGTTGCGAACAATTGCTTGGGAGATAAACAGACAAAGAACATCAGAATAATTAAGAGTCTGATGGCACTAATAAAAATTTCCTCCATTGAATAACAATGATATGCCAGGAAATTAAGGATCTAATAAGGAAGGGAAAGTAAATAATTTTGCCACCCTTGCCTTCATGAATTTATATAAAACAAAGATCAATAATTCATCATATTTGAATTTGTTGAATTCCAATCAGCACGCAACTTGACTTTGAATTGATTATGGACTATGAACGTACTTCAACCTTATAGTTTGGACCAACTACATGACTTGACTTTGAATTGATTATGGACTATGAACGTACTTCAACCTTATAGTTTGGACCAACTGTATTGGCAACAAAGCTTCATCCGTGAACGCCTCTGATGAAGTGATGGGATCCACATTAATTATTGATGATTTTGACTCATTAAATTTGATCTCTTTGTGAAAAATCTCTCTCCACCAAGAGATCCAACCAACCAAAAAAAAAATACAAATGGAACAAGGGTGAATCTCAACAACTTAACAATAAAAGTACATGCATGAACTCATTACTAAGACAGCTTATTTCTTTTCAAAAAATAGATAAAAGAAACCACTACTATACCTTCCGCTATTACCTCTATTTGATGATTGAAGATTAAACATTGCCTAATTATCATTATCATTTCAAGCTTCTTTTGAACATTTCAAACCAACCATTCAGGGTATAGTGAACCTGAAAATTTTTGAAGAAATCCTTACTGAGGAAGTTGGCTTGGAGCTTCAGGCTCTGAAGGTATTTTCTGTTTCAAAGCTGAACCATTTGATGATTTAGGTTGTTCAGGATGAGAACTGTTCTCTTCCTTTCTCCACCAAGCTTTTAGCTTCTTTTGCAGGAACCTCAATCACAGGTTCCTTGGTCTTTTCCTTCACCCTCACTTTCTCCAGCTCTTGTTTAGCTAATGGAGAGAACTGTGAATCCAGGGACTTTGCTGCCCCCAACCACGCAAGAACAATTACCAATAGTATTCCTCCAAGATAGGGTGTAGAGTTTGCTAGGGAGCCAAATGTTAAGATCATGAACTGCTGAATTAAAGCACCACCTGATTTTCCCAGAGGATTGCAAACAACATCAATTGCGGCCTTCCCCTTAACCTGTGGCAATGTTTCGAAGATGTTAAAAATCGAACCTTTAGCTTTGATACTAAAGAAATGAGCTAGTACTAAAAAATTTCAGTTTCAGAACAAACATGAATATAAAGTTCCCAAAAATAATAACTTATCTTGCCATGAGCAGGCAAAACAAACTACACTTGTGGAATCTAGCATGAGAAGTATCAATGAGATTAGTATATATTCCCATCTTTTCTCTTATACCTCCACATGATGCACATGAGATTTAATGACCTCTGAACCTCTAAATTTTCTCCGGTGACAATGAGAATTGAGAAAACATAGCATTAGTCAAGCTCAATAAAAATGAATCTGCTCTAATGATCAGGTCCACCATGAAAAAATATTGAAATGAAACCTGTGAAAAATGATCTTACACATGCTTTAAACAGGCAAGCATAACTCTCAAGCATAGATATCAGAACAATTCACTCTTTATTTAATTATCTATTTACCTACTACGGTTATCACTTCCTTTTCCTGATTTGAATTAGCGAATAGCTCTGAACTAAGTTTTGAAAACTCATTTGAACAAAGTTATATATACCTTCATCTCTTCGTTCAAGGGAATATAAGCCATTTCCTTGCAAGGATCAAACAGAATGTATTTTGCACTTTTACTGAAAATATTTTGTAGCGCACCAACATAAACAGCTGCAAGCAGAGGAGTCATGCCAACTTGAGCCAGTAAAGGGGCAAGTGGCTCACAAACAAAATTAGAGAGAAGAAACCAACTCCAGTGAGCTGCAAAACAGTAGGTGTTATCATAGCTGCCACTCCCCATCCGTCGTAGGAAGGGCCGATCTGTGGTGCTCGGAAAGAGAACCGCCGCCGCCGCCGGCGACATAAGAAGGCGACGCGCTGATTGGCCGGAACTATTCGCATCCGGTAACGGAGGAGGAGCTGATCGCCGTGAGAGAGATGCGACGAAAGGTCGTGACTGCTGAGATCTCTCGCGTCGTGCCGTCGTTTCCTCTTTAGATAGATTGATAGACTGTTATTGTTAAATAATTAAAAAGGGAATTTTTATGTAGTATTTTATTTTAAAATTCATTTTAATTAAAATTTGATTAGCAAATCCTCATTTGAATTATTTTTTTTAATGAGAAGATTAGATTTGAGATGAGTGATATCTAATTGATCTCAAGTTATTCTTAATTTGAGCTTGATTTACTTGATTAATTATTAATCAAATTTGAGCTAGAATTTGAATAGGTTATTGAGCTAATTTACTTATAAAGAGATATAGGATGATTTTAATTTAAGAAACTATAATAATAATAAATTAGATGATAAAAACAAATATCATTTAAATTAAAAAAAGAGAATTATAATTTTTATTAGATCTAAATAATGTAACATTTATTTATATTTTATAATAAACATGATATCTTTATTAAATGATGAATTTTAATATCAATATTAGATTTTTTTTATTTATATTCTTATTCTTTTAAAAAATATTATTTAATTATATGATTTAAATCTCAAATAACTTACCAAACATCTTTCACGGATTTAGCGATTTAATAAATCGCTTCCAAACACTTTTAGGATTTATATGTGATTTACTAAATCAGGATGTTTTGATTTAGTAAATCCTACTTGAAATAAATCCAATCCGTTGCCAAACACCCCCTAAGTATCACTCTTCCCAGAAGCATCATTGTAAAAGTCGCAATGTCTGTAGCGGTGGAGAAATCACCCATGAATGATGAGTACTCATTGGGGCTGGAAACTGTCAATTACATCAAAAATAATTTTAATTTGTCCATATATCGGTGAGACATAAAAAAAATAGGCTTAAACGATAGATTACCTGTGCTTTAAGCTTTGATTTCCATGTCACTTCAACAAGGCTGATGCTAATACCAGAGGTTACAATCAAGAGCGGACTCAGCCTCTATTTTGAGGGTGAACAAAAAATAATTTTAAAAAATTGAAATAATTATCAAATAGTTCAAAAGAGAATCTTGTATTACATTATAAACAATAAATTGAAATATGATTATAAGCTTTTCAATCTATAAAAGATCCAAACACACCATCAACTATCTTTTAAATTAAAAGTATTTCTTAAAATGAATGCACACTTTCGACCACTTTTTTAAAATAAAAAATTATTAGCATGCATTAATTGAAGATAAAGAACATTCCATCGAAAAAAAATTGAACCTACCAATCCTCTAAGATCTCCTGAAGCCAAATTTCTAAATCAACAATGAAACATTATTAAATAAATACCTAGATTCTCAAAAAAAATATGTACGTGAAACATTACAAATCATAGGGGAATGTAAATGCCTCTAAAAATATTTATAGATAATAAGGTAACAAAACAAATGAAAGAGGAAGGAGAACTATAAAATTGTTATATATAAAGATTTTAATTTATTGACTGCAATGAATAACTCACTAATAGTTTCAAAGATAAAAAAAAAAGTAATTTTATTCAAGAAAATGATTCAAAGATTTAATTTTTTGAGTTTTAAGTCATTATATCATATTATCATTTATCCATGTTATAAAATGCAACAAGAATAGAAAATATCTAATAGTGAGAACATAATATATATAAATGACATCTGATAAAATATTAGTCTTAAAAATTATTAGTGACATCTGATACTGAAATCAAATACATCAAACTTATAATTCACTGCCAATTCAAAAAATAAAGATAAGATTTTTAGGGATATGAGAATTATTCATCGGCTCTTTTTTATATGATAATTGTTGCGTCAAAAAACCAGAGTGATAAAAAGTTTAGCTCTGTAAGTCAAATTAATAATGCGAATTAAAGAGAACAAGAACGAATTTTAACAAAACCTCGAAAGAGGGAAAAACCAGCCCCAGAAAAGCTTCCACTATGTATCGTTTCAGAGTACAAATCTTCCCGATAACGATTACAGAATTTGAGAAAGGGACAACATGTGTAACAACGATCGGTTATAATATTGACGGGATGGAGATTTTCCTGCTGAAATGGGTATAATTATTACGATGGCAATTGATCGATGCTTTGGGATCTTGCTTTAGAGCTTTCTCTTCCTCCTCACTTCACTTTTCCTCTTCTTCCCCGATCGGACTCTTCCTCTTCTTCCTCTTCTTCCTTGCTTTAGCTTCCTTCACTTGCTTGGACTCTTCTTCTTCTTCTTTCTCTTCTTCACTTGTTTCTCTTTTCTTCTTCTTCACTTCATTTACACTTTAGCAGCTAGGCCCTCCATGTAGTGAGGCATTTATAGATGGAGGAGATTCTAAGAATTCATGTGCGCCCATACCCCTCGATCGGACGGCTCGGATGACTCCTTGATCATTTGATGTATTTTGAGCATTTGGATGCCCAAATGAAGTCGAATTATGAGATCTTAGGCTCATTAGATCCGCGTCGAGACGCTTCGATTTGACTATAAACACTTCATTTTGAAAGTTTGGGATTTAATTGACGTAAGATTAATGATATTTTAAGTCTTGATCTCGACGGTTTTGACTCAAAATCATATAGCTTTCGACATCAAGATTTGTGCTTTGACTAGTGGTATTTTGAGAGCCATATCAATAATATAGTTGAAATAAAATAAGTCTACAAATCCAAACAAAGCTGTCATAAAAAAGGCAAATAAACAGTTTGACTAATTTATTGATTTTTGAGGAATATGAAATAATACTATTTTTTTGGGCGAAAGATTTCCGATTTTCGTACAAAATAAAAAAATATAAATAAATAAAAAATAAAACAAAATTGTTATTTGATTGCACTTTTCAGACAGACAAATTAGAAGTTAAGAAAAACATATCTCCTAAATCAAATAAAGAATTAACATACCAGTAAAAATAAATAAAAAATTCATATACATAATACATTTACACAGTTTGGAGCACCCTTAACTTCAATAATTTAGCTCAAAAAAGATCAACAGAGTGCACTATACTGAAATTAAAATCAAGAAAAGTTTAAACACTTATGCAAAAGAATGAAGCAAAGAGGTTGATATTTGAAATTAAAGTCACAACAAAACAAAAGTGTTGCCGGGTTTATGATTGAAGAACCTGTGGGCTTGCGACTTCTTGGAGTGAATGGGAGAGACGAGAGCTCAGACGAGAGACAACCTTTTTTTATTATAGAAAATTTTATAAAATCAATGGTGGGTAATTACCTCCCGTGAAAGGATCGTGGGTCCGCCACTGCCTACAACCAAAGTGACAAGATCTCTCACATATCTAAAAGAAATTAGAACTTTCACTCTATATCCAAAGTCTAATATTATAATATTATATTATTCTCAGCTAATATACATCTATTATTAATATTTGTGAAGTATTATATATTGATATCATATTAACTGTAAAATTATATATAATATCTACACACACAATAATACTTAATACTTTATAGTCAATACATAAAACTTTTTAGACAATAGCTGTGTATTTGTTTAAAACTACTAAATGTTATGTTATTTGAGTCTTGATGTAATTTTTTTTATCTGAACTCTGAACATAAAAATTTTTCTTCCTTTCAAGCCAATTGTATAGCAACTTGTATCAAATATCATAGAGATATTTCTTTTAATAAAATGATAGTATTTATATAAAATTTTGATATATCATTAAAAATTATATCATAAAACTTGGCACAATTTTAGACCTAAAATTTTTAAATATTCAAATAATTTTTTTGAATTTTTTATCCAAATATTTGAAATAGTTGGTACATATTAATTAACATGATTGATATAAAACAATGCGGTCTATCTCAAACAATAAAATATGAAGTTGCACCAATCGTAAATCATTTAAAGTTTGCATGAACTCACTTGGACCTAGACAAACTTGAAAGCAGCTCAAACTCGGCATTATGAACTCATTGTAGCCTACTCCAAGATATATTTTGGATTACTCTCCTAAGATCAAGCTTGGTCGTTCTAGTGGGAACTACTTGCCTACAATTTGATGAAGAATTTGAGGATTTTAATTAAATTAATCAAAATATCACTCAAAAATTCATAAATATGCTCTTATTCTTCATATGAGATAAACTTCAAATGTCAGAGTTAAAAGTTTTGAAGAATCTCAGAGCTCTTTAAGATCATTGATATCGACGATCACCATCAATCTCTTTCATCTCTATTGTCGCCGACTTCGTCATAAATCTGCTATCATCATTAGATCATATAATCATCCGATTATCCATCTTATTGTTATCACCCAAATATTATCTACGGACTATTAATGACTTCAACAAATTGAGATCAACATGTATTGCCTCCAAACTATTACCAAAATTAAAATATTGAATTTTCAATGTCCAAAATCCACTTTTAATTGAATTTTGATGGATTTCTATTGTATATTTGCATTTGGCTGCCTACTATCGAATCACAAAAATATTTTTTTTATATTTTATGATGATCATATATGACATTATATTGAGATGATAAAAAATGTTAAATTGAATATAAATGGTGATATGCCTAAAATTAAATTGAATATTTATGATGATATGCCTGAAGAGGATAAATTGGAACATGATTCTGGATTGAATATTAATGGTAGTATGCCTGAAATTAAAGATCTATCAAAGAAGGAAAATAGAGTTGTTTATAACACTTATATATTCATTATTTCATGAATTTCTATTAAAAAAAATAATTGGGAGAGAGTAGAAGTGCTTTCCTTCATGCTGAGCATGAACTATTTAAGGCTGCTGCTATACGAGGAAGATTGCAACAAACTTTGTTTGTGCATCCGCAATGATTAATTTGAACAATGATTAATTGGAATAATGATTGGAAATTTCTACAAAATGGGCTATGTTGATTGGAAGTTTCTACAAAATGGGCTAAGTTGATTAGAAATTGATACAAAATGAAAAGGACATCCCATATAAAACCTGGTGTGTCAAATACAAATTACATTCCATAAAGAATCCGCCGATAGTGTTGTCTTATCAAAATTTGATGACATTAAATCTAGATATTATTGAAGCTCTTTCAAAATGAGTGTGATATATAAAATTCATTTTGTGCATATATTATAAAATATGATCAATAATTTTTTAGTATCATTATCTAATCTAATTGTATGTAATTTTGTAACAGCTTCTAATAATAAAGTTTAGCATGAAAAACCTAATCCTATCAAAGAATGCAAGCATATGATGATGGATTGGCAATTGCTTCTTGTGCTTTTGTAAACGTTTTAAGAACTATTTTGTAATTGTATGTAACTTAAGTCATCGTTGAAAATATAATTAGAAGGCTTTCTTCTCGTAATCATTTCTAAAAATATTATTTTCAAATTATAAACATTTATAGAGGTAGATAAGCAAGCTCCTCCACCATATTTAACAAATAAAATGAGAATATATGTTTTTGGATAATATTATGTTAAAAGATAATGGCATGATTAATTTTTAATATATATATATATAAAGTTTACTGGCCGGGACGTTTGAATTGAAATTTTTTTCAATTGTGCAGTTGAAAAATATTTAAAAATTTATAATAAAAATAAACGCTTCATTGATAAATTGATGATGAAGTTTGACTAAACAGGATTAAGCCATCTTTATCCCGATGTAAATCTTCTCAGCAGTTTTAGGGGGAAAAAAAAATAGAGCTTAGAATAAAACTAAGCAAGTATTCATGAATGTAAATGCGCAAGTATTTTGAAAAGTAGTTAAAATGTCGGTAGTCAAATACAGTTATAATTATTTTACGAAAACAAAATAAATTCTTACGAGTAGGATGTTGATATTACCACATGAGTAAAACCTAATATGTTGGTACGTTTCTTCACATCAATTATAACTCGCTCAAATCTCACAGAATGCTCATCGTGCTGCATTATGAGTGCGATTTTATATGGAACCAAACTAAAACCTATGGGAGAGAGTAGTTAGTTCACTTCATAGTATTAGGGTTTTGATAACTTTTGACGTTCTGTATTTGTTCAGTTATTTTAAGGATGTTTAGTTAAGCTTAAAAACAAATTGATAATTTGTTAAAAATTATAATTTTTCTTACTCAAAATATCTTTTCGAATGTTCAAATATAAGACTAATTACATGATTATTTACACATATATTTATTTGATACATAAATAAGCATACAAATAATAGTAGAGTAAGAAATTATTTTTAATAGGAATACAAAACTGAATTATTCTTTTTTAGGTGAAAAAAGTTGAATATTTTACTTGAAATTAATCAAATTCATAATTTTTTAGAGGCATTTACATAAACAACACTCAATTCATATATATTTATATCTAACACATAAAATTTTATAGTTATAAAAAAATACTCAAATCTTTGATATTACATAAAAAATAACACTATATCACCTTTTTTTTTGTATAGCTACATAAACAAATAGATAACCAAAATTTATATTTCACAATTATTTAAAGATAGCAAGGCTAATACAATTATTTAATGCATGGCAATTTCCATTGAATATTATAGAGACTTAAGTGCATGTCTCTAATTAATGAAGTGATGGTATTTATTCTAATTTTTGTTATTTCATCAAAATAAATTATATCATATATTTTGACATTATTTTTGACCTAAAGCACTCCAAATATTTTTTTTTTTTGAAATTAAATGTCCAAATATTTTATTTAGCTGGTTAGGGTATGTTCTAAAACAATAAACATGTACAAAGATAGGCAGGCGAGCTACTCTATATTTTACAAATGAATTGAGAATATACATTTTAAGAAAATATTATTTTAAAGAGGTCATGCCAAATTGAAATACAATGACATTGTTAATTATATTAACAAAAAAAGAGAAAGAAATGATATCATCACCCATGACAACATGGCTAATAGATTTTTCTAATCTCACTTCTATTAGAATATGGTTATAAAGATATGCTCATATATTGAGAGATTATATTCTCCTACATGTACAATTATGTTGTTGTTAAGCATGTTAATGCTTGGCTTTATGTCACAATAAAGCATTGATATTTCACAACTATGGTGAAGATACTCTACAACATCTACACCATCAATGGCAATGTTTAATTTATTTTCTAGAGAAAGAGCATCTCCATCAATCACATATTCTTGGTGGAGCTATATGTCCAAATTTCCATTTAGCATGAATTCAAATGTCACAGCTTTAAAATCTCTGCCTTGGTGATCAATGCTTGAGCAAGATTTAGGTTCAAGCTATTGCAAATGCATTATGTGAGTCGACGATTAAATTCACTGAAATGTCTAAAAAATAGGATTTTGATATTGTATGTTTTTAAATACATCGCTATAATATATGAAACTCTTAAAGGCTCCATGCACATCTAGGCTAAAACTTTCATAACCACAATTGGAAAATAGTCTCTTTAAGTGTCTTAATAAATATAATCATATCTATCATATCCTACTAGATATGAAGGAGAAATCATATATAGCTTTGGCAAATTTGTATAAGAAATTTTAGGAAATAGAGTACTACTTAAAGAAGAGTTTGCTAAATTTCTTCTCTGGCCACTTTGCTTTTGTTTTCATAGAGCAAAGTATGTCACATTAAAAGGACCAATACCATAACTAGCATGCTAAAAACTAGGACTAACATTTTGATTAAATGATGTCTATTTTTTTTCTTTTTTGGTTAATGATGATGTGATAATATATTTTTGAAAATGAAGTTATGGAATTCCTCCACATTTTTTTTTAAATTTTTGGCGAGAGAGATTGCTATGAAATTTGCAAAGACACTTTCCTATGATAGCTTTCCTTCAAGATTATTAAATATTAGATTCAAATGCTTCAATAAGATAAAATTTTATAGAAAATAAAAAATACTTATGAAAAAAGTTCAATTTTTAAAATTGGGGCATTTACATGCATAGTACACAATTCTTATATATTTATAGATTTAACACCTAAATTTTAATATTTACATAAATAACACACATATTTTTACTATTGCATAAAAAATAGCACAATAGTTCACTTTTTAAAGTGATAATGAATTTTTTTTTTAAATATAAGAGAAATGCTATATTTATAAGTATCAAATGTTAGGTGGTAGATATGTAAATGTATAAAAATTATGTGACACACACAAACACACACACACACACACACACATAGAGAGAGAGAGAGAGAGAGAGAGAGAGAGATCACACAATTCTTATGTATTTACATATATAACATCTAAACTTTAATTTTTACATATATATACCACTCCAATCTTCAATATCTCATCAAAAATACCATCATCACTCACTTTTTAAAAGTGAAATGCACCATTTTAAACATAAGAAAGTGTTAAAGATGTAAATATCTAACTTTAGGTGTTATATATATAAATATATAAAACTTGTGTGATATGAATGTGAATATATATATATATATATATATTTGTGTGTGTGTGTGTCTTTAAAAATTTTCATGTAGCTTAGAGAAATAGGAATGAGGCCACAAATAGAAGACACAACTCCAAGTGATTCTTTAAAGACTCTTCCATATTGATGACTTTAGCTTGACTTTGAATATGTAAAGACTTTTCATTCAATAGACTTAATGCAATTATGGACTTCCAATCAACAATGAACTTGACTTCAAATTGATTATGAACACGAAAGAAGCTTCCTTCCTCGATGCAAGTGCCCAATGAAGTGATGTAATCTACATTACTTATAATATTTTTAATAATATAATTTAATATATAAATTTAAATGAACATATATACATGATAACCTACAAAATTAATTTTAAAATATTTATAATATAATAGATTTACACAAATTACCTTGAGAATCAACTAAATATTGTGTGTCTATATTGGCTCTACATGTTTAATTATCAATCAAAAGTTTCAATAGAACTAGAGTTTCATGAAGGTGGGGGACCTAAGACAATTAAAATTTTTACTTGCCTTCCTCTTAGGAGAACTCCCTGCTTCATGCAGATTTAAGGTAGGAAGTCCTAATCATATGTAATTTTGTAACAACTTCTCTCATCATCGGCCTTTCATTTGGCAATGAAGTTGAGCATGAAAGACCTACTTCTGCCAATGAAATCAAACATTTGTTGATCCCCCGCCAACTATTATAATCAGCCTCTCTTTGATCTTTTGTCAACATTTTAGGATCTTTGATGCTATTGATTCGATGTGGAAATGTCATCTTAACATGATTATATAGATTTAAGTTATCTTTAAAGATATCATCAGTGGGCCTTCTTCCTATAATTATTTCTTGTATTATTATTTCAAAACTATAAACATCTGTAGAGGTAGATGGAAGAGCTCCTCCACCATATTCTACAAATAAAATAAAAAAAAATCTATTTTAAGAAAATATATTAAATTAAAAAATAATTAAAAGCTTAGCACTTCAATATCTCAATTCAATTGATTTGAAAGATAATCTGACTAAATATCTAATTAGAGCACAAAAGATCTTCTTAGAATTAGAATATAGTTTTCAAATACAATCCACTCCAAATAAGATTTATAATACAATTAAAATGTAATCTCCAAATATAAAAGTGAATAGTATAGAACATTTTTATTAAACTTAATAGCTCAATATTAAGTATTAAAGAGTTCTCTAATGAACTCTGAATCAAATCATAATTCACTCCAAATAAATTGAAGGAAATCAAAGAATTCATAAGAGATTTTTTTTTAAAAGAGATTGAATGATTGCTAATAATCAATAAATTCTTGAAAAATATTTGAAGCATATTATTCGTCTTATTAAATACTCGAATTGGATTAAGAAGAAATAAAATAGAGTTTGTGATGAGTTTGAGAATTATCAATATATATAAATGAGAGTCTATTAAAAAATTCAAAGATTAATTAACTTTGAATAAAAGAAAGCAATTAAATGTTATTCCAAGGGATCTAATAGGCTATTAGAATAATTTAAAATGCCTTCAACACCACCTAATCAGCAACACAAATTTAGATGTAGATAGAAGGAATTAATTTCAGTTATAAATAAACCTCACATGCTTCATAAGGTGTCTACTAAATTCAACTTGTATATTCTTAAAATTCATGTAAATATCGAGATGAATTTAATTTGATATGCATGCATCATAAGATAAACTTTTAATAGAATTCAAGTGCTTCAAAATTCATATCAATTCATTGGGTATATCAGTGTTTTAGAAACAATAAGTTCTTTGAGCATCTATGCAAGCACTTGAATTGAGTCAACCGCATGGGCCCCGACACTTATACTAAATACCTAAACTTATTGTCTGAGGATCCTACATGGGTTAAAAAAAGGAGAAGAATGATGAAATCAATTCAATCTTTTATGACTATATGCATGCAAGCTAATGAATATCTTCAATGGTAATTCAAGTCAATGAAAGATATAAATATTCAGCTTCATAGAATGTGATCACAGTAGACATAATCTTCTATGCTTGAAATAGAGTTGATAAGGTGTACTAAATGATCAACTTCTAAATGAAGTTAAATTATATTAGATCATAAAACACAATATTCTATATTTACAATAAGAGTTGATAAGGTCTACTAAATGATCAACTACTAAATGAACATAAATTACATTAGATCATAAGACCCAATCCTCTATATTTGCAATAATAGTTGACAATGTCTATTATAATATCAATTTCTTAAAGAATTTAAATTACATATAAGTCATAGACCCGATCCTCTACTAGCAAATAAGTAGAGTTGACAAGATCTATCCCAATGATGATCACATTGATTGAAAATCTATCTCAACCGGAGGGGATATTATCATTAAAAGATATTTAAACTCTAAACTATTTCATCATAAAACTAAATTTCAACTAAGTAAATATTTAAACAAATGAAATTTATTATTTAAATACTTAAAGAAAATAATTCATCCACCCATCTACTATCATTTATTGGGGATGACAAATTAAGAAAACTCTAGCTCATAAAGGAGCTAATGTCAATTCAAATAAATCACTATATTCAAACTCAAACAATCTCATGCTAGTAAGGACATGGCCAATATCATATGTCAGTATGGTCCTGCTCCTAAATGACACCACCTAAAATGCGATTATGACAAGGGTACTCTGATTGGGTGGTTTGGCCCTCTAAATGGCTCCACTATATTATGGTCACGATTGTAGCTCGTATGTTCCCCAATGACTCAGCCCTTTGAGTTATGAATCATGGGGTATATTTGATAAACACAAAGCCCTCTATCAGGTAAGATGGACTTAAACTTATTTTCTCAAACAAATATCACCCCAAGTCTACAAGGATTATTTGGACGATGCAACCCATGGCTACTTACAAGAATCATTCGGTTAGGTTGGGTCGACTACCTCCTCTGACTAGGTAGACTAGGGACCACGATGGCCCGGGATGACGGAACTATGGGATCTTGATCGAGTATTTTGGGCTCCAAAAATTCTCCACCAACCTATTCGATGAAAAGAGTGGTTTAAAGTGTGTCGGTGTAATTTTCAGAAGGCAGATGGAATAGTAGATAAGACACTACCCAGAGATTGCATCCTCATTTTGCGAGGACTTTAGATCTGGTTCCGGGTTTCCTATGACACAAGATAGTTAATTACCCCTCCCGATAAGTAAGAGAGAACTTTCGATTAAGGCTAGTCGTTAGATCGCAAAATGCGTAGCATATAGTAGCAGCATGTAGAGTTTTATAATTTGAGATATGAAATTCATCATTTTAGCTTAAACTAGATGGTTGGGAGAATGATGACGTGCCTGATCTAGATCTCATGGTTCCATCATCCCGGGCAGTCGTAGTCCCTAGTCTACTTAGTCAAAGGAGGTAGTCGACCCAACTTGAGAGAAGGATCCTCATCAGTAACACATGGGTTACATCATCCAAGAAATCCTTGTAGACCTCGAGGAGACAGTATTAAGTCTACCTTAGCTGACAGAGGGATGTTTGTCCTATCAAGTATACCCTATGATTCACAACTCAAAGGGCAGAAGTATTGGGGAGCATACGGGCAACGGTCGTGATCGTAATATAATGGAGATGGACTAGCTAAACCACTTGATTAAAGGACGCTGGTCGTAACTACTTTATCTGTGGAGCCCACTGACCAAGCCACATAGTCAGAGGACACGTGCCACGTCCTTATTGGCAAGAGATTGATTGAGAGTGAATATAGCAGAACACTTGATTTGACATTGGCTCCTTTGTGAGCTAGAGTTTTCTTAGTTTGTCACCCCCGACAAATAGTTATGGAAGGTGGATGGATTGGGTTTGCTTTAAGTTTAAGTGATAAAATTCCATTTAAATGGTTTCTGATTGATATTTGAAAATTGATTTGATTTGATTTGATTTGAGAAATTGATTAATTTGGATATATTTAAGAGCTTTAGATCCTGTCAACTCTGTTTAGCTACTAACAGAGGATTAGATCTACTGTCACTTGACATAATCAAATTTTTTAGATATTTCACTAATTTGAAGCACTTATTATAGGTTTTTAGGTTTTGTTAACCCAGACCCAGTCGTAATACTAAACCGGGAAGCAACCTGCGCAGCATCCTCAGACACTTGAACTTAAGCATTCAGTGTAGTGTCGGGGCACATACGGGTGTATATAGATTAGTTATTTATCTAAAGAGATAATCATAAGTCTACCTTAGCGGACAGAGGATTATTTGTCCTATCAAATATATCCTATGATTTACAACTCAAAGGGTAGAGCCATTGGGGAGCATACGAACTGATGCGTGATTAATATAATGGAGTCCTGGCCAAACCACCCGTCAGAGGACTCGGTCATAACTTTCATCGCTCTTGGCCAAGCCATGCGATTCAGGACACGCCATGTCCTTATTGGCAAGAGATTGATTGAGAGTGAACATAGCAGAACACTTGATTTGACATTGGCTCCTTTATGAGCTATAGTTTGTTTAATTTATCACCCCCAATAAACAATTATGGAAGGTGGATAGATTGAGTTTGATTTGAGCTTTTAATGATAGAGTTTCATTTAAGCAGTTTTAGATTGCCACTTAATTTGATTTTAAAAAATGGATTAACTTGAATAGTTAAGAGCTTTAGATCCTGTCCACTTTATTTAGTTGTTAATAGAGGATTAGATCTACTGTCACTTGACAAAATCAGTTTCTCAGATTTTTCACTGATTTGAAACTCTCATTATAGGTTTTTAGGTTTTGTTAACTCGGACCCAATCCTAAGACCGGAAATAACAACTCATAATTTGAATTTTAGGCATTCAACATAGTGTCGAGGCACATGTGGGTGTATTTGAAACTTTATGTAATTTTTTATTTCTCGGTTATAAGATTGATTTTAGATTTTTACTTGATTTTGATTTGAAAAATTGATTAATTTTAATATTTTTAAGAGCTTTAAATCCTATCAACTCTATTTAACTGCTAATGGAGGATTAGATCTACTTAATTTGGATATGTTTAAGAGCTTTAGATCCGCTATTTAGCTATTAATAGAGGATTAGATCTTGTCACATACATCAATTTTCGATATTTCCGATTTGAAGCTCTAATTATAGGTTTTAGATTTTGTTAACCCGGACCCAGTCCAAATACTAAACCGGGAAACGACCCGCACAGCATCCTCAGACACTTGAACTTAGGCATTCAGCATAGTGTCGGGGCCCATGCGAGTATTTATAGCTTAAATAATTTCATATAATTAATGAAATTATTGATCTTGAAAATCATAATTATGATGAAATTTCTTGATTTTTTGATTGAAGAAAGCCTTATGATTTTTATAGAATGAGATTTAATATTGCATTCTGTTTGCTTATACAAAGGGTTGCAGATCCGGTGGCGAAGAAGACGTTTTGATTTAGATTTCAAAAGATAGTTTAATTTGTTTTTTTAAAAGAAGATTTATCCTTCAGAGTAGCTTTCATTTTCCCCCTCTTTTACTCAAATTTGATTTCCCCCTCTTTTATTCAAATTCTATAAATCAGATAAAATTTCGACATCCTCCCGGCGTCATCTCCATGTAGGGGGCTACATCGGAGTGTTTTGGCTTGCTCGATATGCCCTGCTGAGCATAGCGAGTGGTGTCTTGCGACACCACAGCGATTTTCATCTCGTCGTGCCCTGCTGAGCACAACGAACTCTTCAAATCTGAAAGAAAGCATATACAACATATACTCATTCTCCCCCCTCTTTTTCAAAGTCTAGGATTTAGACAAAATTTTGACAGCCTCCCGGTGTCATCCCCATGTAAAGGGCTACATCAGTAGTGTTTTGGCTTACTTGGTACACCCTGCTGAGCGTAGCGAGTGGTGTCTTGTGATACCACAGACGATCTTTTTCATCTCATTGTGCTCTACTGAGCACAACGAGGCCTTCAAACCTGCAATGAATACACACAATGCAATTTGTATATATTCACAACGGTACTTCCATCCATGTAATTCTGAAGGAATGATAGAATATATAAGTCTCAACGGTACTTCCATCCAAATCAACTTTCATATGTCCTTCCAATGAAATATTTTTCAACTGTTATTTCATTGACTCTGCAGAGTCATTCAACCTTGCATGCTTAATGCCACATTTGGACCATACCTCTCGTGACATATCTGCAAACTTCCTCTTAGCTCCAAGTTCCCCTTCATTTTTTTTTCTAAGTCTGGAAAATAGACAAAATTTCAGCAGCCTCCCGGCGTCATCCCCGTATAGGGGCTGCAATGGGGGTATTTTGGCTTGCTCGGTACTCCCTGAAGAGCATAGCGAGTGGTGTCTTGCGACACCATAGCCGGTCTTTTTTCATCTCGTCACGCCCTGTTGAGCACGACGAGGCCTTCAGACCTACAAGAATATATACAATGCAATATATAATTACCCCCTCTTTTTTCTAATTCTGGAAGTTAGACAAAATTTTGACAACCTCTCGTCATCCAGTATAGACGCATCGAGTGTTTTGGCTTAGGTATGCCGACGAGCCTGCGTGTTTTCTAATCGACATCGAGCTCACGACAACATAACGCCTGATGAATTCTTGAATTCAACCCTCTTCGCATTTAGAATCCAAAAATCGATTCCAAATCCATGGTAATACGGATTAATTTGGATAACGCAACTCGCATGGAAGAGATCGTTCAAGAAGGACTCCAAGAAATTGGCGATTGCTTCCACGTTAGATCCATTGCCTTCCTCTCTATCTGAAACAACAAGAGTAAGATTGCAGTTCTTCGCATTGGGTTGTGCGATCGTTGGTGAAGGTTTGAATAAAGGCGACGAGAGAAATCGAGTGGGAGAAAGAAATCTGAGATGTTTGGCTTACGGTTTTTTACTTGCCAATCGAAAGGTTATTTTTTTCTTTTCGAGAGAGAGAGAGAGAGAGAGAGAGAGAGGAGAGAGAGGGACCCTTGAAAATATCAGTCCCGTAGCTTTATGTGCGGACTCAATCCATGGCATGTCGATATTTTTCCCCATTTTAGCGCTTAACGAGCGATGCTTGAATGGTGACCTATAAAGGGATGGCGTATTGACGACGCCGTTTACACTTCCCAGTCAGGACCCGTAAACATCGTTGGAATCGTGGGAGGAATTTAAAAAAATATAGATAGATTTAGGGTTTAGGGTGTATTTCTTTCGAACAAGCGAGCTCGAAGAGAAATAGAAAATCTCATTTCCTTTTACGAAAGAACCATGAAGATGGAGAAGCGTTGAGGAAATAGCAACCAATTTAGTGAGGATGTATTAAATAAAATTCATCGTAATATTTCTCGAATTTTCTACGATTTGTTAGTGATATTCCTGGTCTGTCTGAAGAGAATATGTTCATTACATTCCATTAGAAGTAATTTGGATACTTTTTTGTTGAATTTTTACTTTTTAGTATTATTTTGCATCTATACTCTTTATACCTCTTTGGATGGTACAGAGCATTTAGGGACTTCTTTTTCCAGTTTATTTTGCCTGTTTCTTGATATTATGTTTAGGGCATTCCAATGAAAGCAATTTGATGGTTTGGATGATTTCACGGGTATTTTTTTACATCGTACTCTGTACCTCTCGTCTGAGCATTTAGGACTTCTTTTTCCAGTTTATTTTGCCTACTTCTTTTGATTATGTTCATTACATTCAAATGGAAGCAATTTGATATTGTCTCTCTGCCTCTCTTGAGGGTACAGATCATTTAGGGCTGACTTTTTCCAATTTATTTTTTTTGGTTCTTGAATTATGTTCATTACATTCCAATGGAAGCATTTAGAAGCTGTTTGGATAGTTTCTATGGGGTTTTTTACATCTGTACTCTCTGTACCTCTCTTGAGAGTACATATCATTTATGACCTTTTTTCACAGTTTCTTTGGCCTGATTCTTGAGTTTATATTTAGGGCATTCCAATGGAAGAAATTTGAAGGTTGTTTGGATGGTTTCTGGGGGGTATTTTGTATCTGTACTCTATGTACCTCTCTCGAGGGTACAGATCATTTAGGGCCTTTTTTTTTAGTTTATTTTGCCTGTTTATTGAGTTTATGTTTAGGGCATTCCAATGAAAGCAGTTTGATGGCTGTTTGGATGATTTCTGGGTATTTTTTTGCATCTGTGCTCTCTATACCTCTCTAGAGGGTACAGAGCATTTAGGGACTTCTTTTTACAGTTTATTTTGCCTGTTTCTTAAGATTATGTTCATTACATTCCAATGGAAGCAATTTGATAGCTGCTTGGATGATTTCTGGGTGATTTTTTGCATTTGTATTCTGTTACATATTTTTGTATCTATTTGGCCAGATGAATGCGGTCAATGAGATGTGTGATGATGAAGTCATGATGTCTAATGACCCAAATTTGGGAAAACTCCTTGGCACCACTGTTCATAAATATGTGCAGTACATTATCAATGGAAGCAATTTGGAGGGTGACTAGTTATTTTTTATAGGTTTTTCTGCATCAGCACTCATTGAGGAAGTTTAAGGCATTCCAATAGAAGTAATTTGAAGGCTGTTTGGATAGTTTCGGATGGGTGTTTTGCATCTATACCTCTCCTAAGGGTACAGATCATTTATGGCCTTTTTCCCAGTTTATTTTATCTGATTTTAGAGATAATGTTCATTACATTCCAGTTCAGGCAATTTGAAAGCTGTTTGGATGATTTCTGGGTATTTTTTGGCATCTGTACTCTCTGTACCTCTCCTGAGGGTACAGATCATTTATGGCCTTTTTTCCAGTTTATTTTTCTTGATTCTAGAGATAATATTCATTACATTATAATGGAAGGAAATTGGAAGCTGCTTGGATGGTTTGGGGGGGTATTTTGCATCTGTACTCTCTGTACCTCTCTTGAGGGTACAGATCATTTATGGCCTTTTTTCTAGTTTATTTTTCCTGATTCTAGAGATAATATTCATTACATTACAATGGAAGTAATTTGAAAGCTGCTTGGATGGTTTCTAGGAGGTATTTTACATCTGTACTCTCTGTACCTCTCTTGAGGGTACAGATCATTTAGGGCTGACTTTTTCCAATTTATTTTGCCTGGTTCTTGAGATTATGTTCATTACATTCCAATGGAAGCATTTGGAGGTTGTTTGGATGGTTTCTAGGTATTTTGTATTCTACTCTTTTTTGTGATAATTTAATAACTTTTCCGCTTTATTTTGCTTGATTCTTGAGATTATATTCATTACATTCCAATGGAAGCAATTTGAAAGCTGCTTGGATGATTTATGGGGGGTATTTTGTATTCTCGGACCTCTCGAGGTAGATCATTTTATTTTTTTCGCTTTATTTTGCGATTAGAGATAATGTTTAGGGCATTCCAATGGAAGCAGTTTGAAAGCTGTTTGGATGGTTTTTGGGAGGTATTTTGCATCAGTACTCTCTGTACCTCTCCTGAGAGTACAGATCATTTATGGCCTTTTTTTCCAGTTTATTTTGCCTGATTCTAGAGATAATGTTTAGGGCATTCCAATGGAAGCAGTTTGAAAGCTGTTTGGATGGTTTAGTATTTTGCATCTGACTCATCTCTTGAGTGAGATCATTTATGGCTTTTTTTCCAGTTTATTTTGCCTATTTATTGAGATTATGTTTAGGGCATTCCAATGGAAGGGGCATTCCAATGGAAGCAATTTGAAAGCTACTTGGATGGTTTATTGGGGGTATTTTGCATCTCTACTCTCTATACCTCTTTGGAGGGTACAGAGCATTTAGGGACTTCTTTTTCCAGTTTATTTTGCTTATTTCTTGAGATTATGTTTAGGGCATTCCAATGGAAGTAATTTGAAGGCTGTTTGGATGGTATCGGATGGGTGTTTTGCATCTGTACCTCTCCTGAGGGTACAAATCATTTATGATGACAATATCTCTAAAGTATACATATGTATAACTAACGCATAAGTTAACCTAAATCTATTTGTATTAAATTAGATATCTATAAGAAAGGATATCTAGAATTAATTTTTATTAGTATTAAGTTAGTTGGCAAATTTAATCTCATAATGTGGTGGCAAATTTAAAAAGCCTCTTAATCTATTGTATTTACACTATTCATTAATTGAAAATAATTATTATATAATTAAATGTTATAAGTTATCTCTTTTGCACTAGTTTCATTATAGTTATAAAAAAATTAAATTTTTCATATTACAATGAGACAAAAAAAATACTATTTTTATAATAGATTGACTTATTTTATTTTTGTTTCATCTAAATAAATAGATAAGTCAGTCTGATAAGGTTCAAGTTAATATTGAACTTCATTTCACTCGAGCATGAGCATACTAAGAATACATATGAGTTAATTTTTTTAGCTGCTTTATTTTCATAATAACAAAACAACTAACAATAATCATAATCGTATTTTAATACATATGAGTTAAAATTAAAACTGTTAAAATATCATGATTTTACAATCAAAATTTACTTACACCAACCACAATAATTTTGCAATCAATATTTAAAAAAAAAAAGATAATCACCCCAAACAAACCCTAAATCAGCTGAGAAACTATATGAAAAGCCTGCTCATAACAATCAGCAACCAACACAAGACAATTCTGATTGACCATACCATTAATCAGTTCTAAGGCGACAAAATGGCTAGTAATCTCTAATTTAATTTTATGCATTAATTTTATGCATTCTACTGCATAACATTTATTTTATGCATTCCGCTGCATTAATTTTTTGCATTCTGCTTATAACAAAATGACCATATCATAAAAAATGATTTTAAATATAGATTTCTTTCAAAAATATAGCCCCCAAAAAACCAAATCCATAAGATAAAAAGATGATACCATAAAATAAACAAATGATAATAATAACAGTGAAATCAAACTATATGAAATGAGAGAAAAGAACAACAAAAGCGAGTAAAATATCATCCCAGATCCATAAACAATCCATTCACTTCAACAAAAATAGCTAAGTCTTCGAAGCCACCAAACCAATGCATTATACAAAATCCTATATCAAACTAAATCCTATTGTTCTCAATTTAGATTTTTCAGTCCCAAATAAAATATAGCGTAAGCGAACTCAGCCCTAAATATATTCATCTTCTTGGGCTAGTCATGGTGGTCACCTCACTAGAGTTGTGGATTCGCTCCATGTATTTGCAGTAAACATCCCGCAACACCTTTGACCGCGTACACTCACCATTTCGATTGGCCATTTTTTGGGATCGCTCGCAAAAGACTGGCCAGCATCTTCAACAAGTAATTTGATCTGAATAGCAAGAACATAATCTCAATAAGTTGGCCTAGAAAAAAAAAATAGTTAAGAGGAACCAAATTTGAAAAGCTACGACAATCTCGTGAAGAATGCTCTTATGGGTTGGTTTGGGTAATGAGTCATAAAATACGGGCCCCTTAATATGCCCAACCGAGTGTCGTCTTGATTATCTCGGCGGTAAGATATACTCTCACCCTCGACATTGTCTATAGTGACATCTTTGGATGAACATTTTGCTTTCCGCTTTAGGACTGCAGCATAACTCAGAAAAGAAGAGAACGATTATAGATTCTAGCTTTTATCTAAACAAACAAGAATTAAATCGTAATACCCAACATTCTTGTGGGGTAACATACCCAATGAAATGTACAAATAGGGGACATATAGCCGGACGGAATACTTGGCCAGTAAGAACGCCGAAGGCATCAATGTGCATCGAGATATTGATCAAGAACTCATCGATCGCCTCGCAATAATGATATTCCCAACCGCATCCATCACCCCGCAAGTGATAAATATTTTAAAGTGATCTTAATTAAACGAATAGGTTATTTTATGTATGAAGGAGCGATTGAGGACTTACTTGTCCTCAATCGGGAGCATGAATAAGATTGAGCATCGGCTTAGGCAAAATAGCTCTGGATGAGAACTCAACAACATGAAGTACCTCTGATGGCTACAATGAAATTACTGATGATGAAAGTTAGTGATGTAGAGCTAGATTCACTATGAATTAAGGATCGATCTATTGAGATGATTCACACCTCCGATTGATGCTCCTCCACCACAATGATAGCAGTCTGTGGGTAATCGACCTTTACTGGCTCATCTTTGTAAACCTATAAAAAAATTTGGTGAAATCTATTTCTTTTATCTCAAATTTAAAAGAAAGTAACTAAATACTTCTACTATCGGCTTCTCATCTTGAATGGAGGCCACCACATCACTGATTCTTGCTCGTGACTTTCTATAAGTGTGTGCGAAGGGGGAACAAACTGCTTTCCTCTTCCTCATCTGTCGAGCCTTCACACCACGTTCAATCTTTGTCGATTATAGCGGCTGTCATCTCTTAGTGGTATACAAGAACTTCACCTGGTCAACTCTACATGGGATTCCCCAGGAAGTATCCAACTCCACAGAAGCTCTGGTAGCCTCCATAAGAGCTTCCACTAGCCTCCTCAGGGGCTTTCCAAGTGGTAGCCTCCTCAGGGGTACCCTCCATAGGGGAAGCTCCTGTGGTAGCCTCCTCAAGAGTTTCTCCTGTGGTGACCCCCACAGGAACCTCCCCCACACTTGGGTGGTAGGACCCCGCTGCCTGGCAAGAACTTCCTCGATAGCAGCAACCCGCAAATCAAGCCCATCCATCATCTCCTTCATTGTTGCATGAAAAGATAATATTGTATCTTTCAAGTCCCTGAAACTTGCAAGTATCCTCTCCACCGCAAAGCCTGTGGGGTAGGCGGGCTAGATACACTGGACGGGGGAGAATATCGAGGAGAGATATATGGAGAGTCAGTGGGGGCTGCACTCATTGGACTTAAAATGGGACTGCTATCGGGCTCGACATGTGTAGTTTGTTGGACAGGGGACACTGATTTAAGGAGCCAGGTCTTCTCTTCTAATATGTCCTCGAATGAAAGGCAGACCTATGATAAACCGATAAGAAAATGTAAAGACATACAACATAAATAAAGACATTCTTATATGAACTAAGTGATATTATTATATGTCACCTGGTCTCCTTCCAAACCAGTGAAAGCATTATTTGTAAACACTATTTTTGCCCATCAAAGATTGACTTTCGATGGAAATGATGGGCTTATGATGCTTATGTGCTCAGCCGCCCATATCTACAATGTATATTTTAAATAGTAAACTTCAACGGATTAAATTACACATTCCTGAAGATATAGAACATACCATTAGAAGAGTGACAAAGCCACTCATGTAACCGGCTTCCCTCTGGGTCTGAATCTTTGATGTAATAACATCAAATTGGGAAACTAGAAAGTCCCAAATGGCCTCTGCCCAGTTGTATTCAACAAATCTATCTATGTCATCGGCATAGGCAATCAATTCTGATGCCACCCTGTAATTGTGATATACAAAAAATAGATTTGACAGTAGAAAATGTATGTAACCAAAACACAACGAGCCATTTGAATGCTCAAGTTGATTCTTGTAGTCCGATGAACTGTGACGGATTTATAAGACCTTCTCCCCTCGTTTGGCATCCCTATCATCGCGCAACTTCATGGGGTGAAAGGAATGCACCCAACAAGAAAGCTTACTTTTCTATGTCCCGGCAAGATAGGATCGATGTAATGGCAACTGAGTCTTGCTTAATTCTGTGGAGTCTAATGAATTGATGGAGATGAAGTCTCTTTAAATGTCAGCTTCATCGAGCGTCTTTATTAACACAGTTCTTACGGTGGTAGACACCATCTCAAGTTATCCTTTTCCTGGTAAACTTCAAAAAGAAAAGTCAGTAGGTAATGAGTACAGATGCAAATCACCCATCAAAATCAAGCGAACAGCTTCCAAATTATTCCTAATAAAATGTACAGATGCAAAAAACCCCCCAAAAATCATCCAAATAGCCTCCAAATTTCTTCCATTGGAATGCCCTAAATATAATCTCAATAATTAGGCCAAAAGAAAAAAAAGTGAATAAATGTGACCCTCAGAGGTATAGAGAGTACAGATCAAAATACCCCCCCAGAAACCATTCAAACAGCCTCCAAATGCTTCCATTGGAATGTAATGAACATAATATAAATAAACAGGCAAAATAAACTAGAAAAAAAGGCCCTAAATGTTCTGTACCCTCAAGAGAGGTAGAGAGAGTACAGATGTAGAAAATACCCAGAAACTATCCAAACAGCCTCCAAATTACTTCTATTGGAATGCCCTAAATATAATCTCAAGAAGAATGCAAGATAAACTGAAAAAAGTATGCCCTAAATGATCTGTACCCTCGATATAGGTACAGAGAGTACAGATGCAAAAAACCCCCCAGAAATTATTCAAATAGCCTTCATATTGCTTCCATTATAATGCCCTAAATATAATCTCAAAAAATAGACAAAATAAACTGGAAAAGAAGTGCAAAATGCTCAGCCTCAGAGGTAGAGTACAAAAACCCCCGAAACCATCCAAACAAATTCAAATTGCTTCCAATGCCCCAAATATAATCTCAATAATTAGGAAAAGAAACTAAAAAGTTAGTATTCTGACTCGGAGAGCAGGAGAGTGATGCAAAATACCCCCAAAACCATCCAAACTCCAAATGCTTCCATTGGAATGCCCTAAATATAATCTCAAGAAGAATGCAAGATAAATTGAAAAAAATGTATGCTAAATGATGCTCAGAGAGAAGAGTACATATGCAAAATACTCCCAGAAACCATCCAAACAGCCTTCATATTGCTTCCATTGGAATGCCCTAAATACAATCTCAAGAAGAAAGCAAGATAAAATGAAAAAATAGGCCCTAAATGATCTGTACCCTCAAGAGAGGTACAGAGAGTACAGATGCCAAAAAAATACTTGAAATCATCCAAAAAGCCTCCAAATTGCTTACATTTGAATGTAATGAACATAATCTCAAAGAACATATAAAATAAACTGTGAAAAAAGGTCATAAATGATCCGTACTCTCAAGAGATGTACAGAGAGTACAGATGCAAAAAAACTCCCAAAAATCATCCAAATAGCCTCCAAATGCTTCCATTGGAATGTAATGAACATAATCTCAAGAACCAGGCTAAAGAAACTGGAAAAAAAGCCCTAAATGCTATGTACCCTCGAGAGGAGAATGATACAATACAAACATATAAAAAATAACCAATCTTTCACTGGATGAGAAGAACAGTAAACCCTAAATTTATTCAAGTTTGGGAATGCATGTAAATACCTCATGTAGTCACCTACAATACCTCAATTTTAATTTGCTATATCAAGCGAATGTGATCGAGAGCTAAGTGAGAAAAATCCTTCGTCGAAAGAAAGCCTTAAACTATTTTATGACGAGGAATGTCGAACGACAGTATCATCTCGTTCTTCTTCTCCCACTTTTTGAACGAGATGGTAGTGCGGGGAAGCGTAGCGTTGTGCCATCCCTTTACATGCCATCGTCCCCGTTCTCTAAAATGGGGAAAAATATTGGACACGCTTATGGATTTAGTGCACGTAAACCTACATGGACTCGGACGTAATTTTCTCCTTCTGAAAGGTTTAAGCTTTTTGGCATGCATCGCTTCAAGCGAGGTGGGAGAGGGAACAACCCTGTGCCGAGAGATCAACTGGCTTTGGGCATCGGCTTAAGCCGAAGCAGGGAAAGTTAAGACCAAGAGCAAGTAAGGATCCCACGGATTTTTCTTTTTGGGTGGCGCCAGTGAGGTTGAGAGGAGACAGAGGGTGGAGAGAGCGAGTGAAGAAAAGAGAGAGTAGCTTTTTTGTGAGGTTTTGGCTTGCGGTTTTCTCTTTTTGAACGACAGAAATGAGAAGGAGGAACAGTTATGAGTGCTTGCAGTTTGCGGTTCCTCAACTGAATGAATGAGAGGAGGAGGGAGACTCTCGCATGCGTGGGGAAGCCAAGAAGAAGAAGGATCGTGCAGGTCGTGTAGGGTTATTAGATACATATGAGTTATCCAATTTCTTTTTTTTATTTGAAGCGCTTAATCGATCTTAAAATGAATTTTATGCCGACCTCATTATATGGTCAATATATATGTTGATTCAAAGTTATTTCAATATTTCAAATGCAACGACACAGTCCTTTTCACGATCGGAGGCCATTTGGTTCGAGTCGGCGCCAAATTGAGTCAACTTCAGCTCCAAATGTGCATCGTCTCTTTTCGCTCGCTCGATTTTCTTGCAAACTTATCCAAATTGAGTGTGAATAGTCTTACTTGATAGATTTCGGCATTTCAAAGTCAATGGCGTGATCAATTTCACGAACGAATGTCATTTGGCTTACGTCGGTGCTTCTTAACCTCGATATATGTGTCGACACATTAATAGCTCGAGCGCTTAATCAACTACTCGTTAGATTTTTCAATATTTATATTCTGATTGACTCCGACGTTCTGAATATAATGGCAAAGTCCGTTTATCGATCGGAGGTCATTTCGACCATTTTTGATGACATCCAATGCATTTTGAGCCTCGATTTACGCATTGTCGCTTCCGAAGTCTGTCGAATTAGGCTTGTGAGCTTGACTTTGACTTATGGCTCACATATGGAGTTCAACAAGCGTGTCATCATTCCCCCAACCATCAATTTTAAGTTAATATGATAAATTTCATAATCTTAAATTTTAAACTCCATATGCTGCTACTCTATGGTATGCATTTAGCAATCTAACAACTAGCTTTAATCAAAAGTCTTCTCTCAACATTAGGAGGGGTAATTAACTATAAGTGCTTGCTCCAATAGAAAACCTAGAACTAGATCAAAAGTCCTTACAAATGAGGGTAAAATCTCTGAGTAGTGTCTTATCTACTATTTCATCTACCTTCTAAAAATTTGATTGATAATAAATCAAACTCTCATAATTGAGAGGTTGGTGGCGAATTTTCAGAGCTCATAGATTTCTGGCAACTCCGCTGGGGACAAGTTTCTCTTTCCTTCTTTGGTTAGTCAGATTTGTAGTATAGTAGCAGTGGAGCATAAATAAATCAAAATTTAAATTTAGTTATAAAATAGAATCTCTAATAAATATATTAAGTTGTTGAGTATTATTTTATTTTCTTGAAATTTTATTTTGAATCGATTATTTTATTTTTGTTCTGTTGTATCTCTGTATTTTGAAAGTATGAGGTAGAATATTTATTTATGATTATTGATCCCCATCTTTCATTTGTGCAAATGAATCTTCAGAATACTTCGTTCGTTGTGAAGCTAAGTCGCGGGTCTAACATTCGTCTAGCTAATGCTATTATTAACACTAGAAATACTGGAGCAACCATTCAATCTGGTAATGTGGACTTTCCAGCAATTGCAGCCAAAGCTAATGTCACATCAGTACTAGATACATCTACACGTCATGCACATCAGCCCGTGCAACAAAGAAAATTCATTGAAGCAGTTACTGCTGAAGCTCCATATAAGAGAGCTTCTATATTTTAAAGATTGGGACATTCTGACATTCTAACTATGTAGAAAACTATTGTTGGGCAAAAAGTCTCAGTCATGCTCGCAAACACCACTCTACCAATTGAGCCTTTCATACAAAGAAAGCATGATCATGAAGTTTTCTCATCGAGAGGAAATGTAACAAGAAGGCAGAGAAGGGAATGAGTGCCGAACTACGAGCTCAACAACTACTATCTGAACAACCTATTGTGCAGTTAGTCTTAGAACTAGAAACGAGTATTCCCACCCATAAAAAAATTCAAGAACCTAAAATGGGTAAAGAGGAATAGCTCTACTAGCGAGCTGAAGCAATCTTTTTGGGACCAACCACTGCATCAAGATCTGGTTCCCCAAAAGAAAAATCCTGAAACCTTGTATGATAGAGTGCATCGATTACTAAAAGTTGCTAATGAAATAGGACTAATGAAAAGAAGGGTCCAAAGACCTATGATGATTGAAGCTGATAATATTTCATTTGGCAGACTACCACTTATTATGGGAGCTCATGATCGATTCAAGCAAATCTTGTATGATGAGCATCGAAGCGTGGCACCCCGACCATATACCCAAGAATCTGCTTTCAAAATGTCCCAATAATAGGGCAAGCAAGCTTGGAGGCCAAGGCCAGAGAAAATAAAGGAAAAGGCGTGACATATGGTTCGCACTCCCGAAAATTCACCAATAATAAGAACCAACAAAAATGGGTTCAAAATTAGAAATCTTCTGATGATGAATTACAAGATGGTCGACACCCAGGTAAATGTTCTAGGGAATCCCATCGCTAGTCAACTAGATCTCCACGAAAGTAAGTTGACTTTGATCGTAGCTCTCCGGTTGAAGAGAGGTTTATTTCGAATTTAGCGCCATAAATTCATTGTAGGAGACGTTATGATGTCAAATACAAGAAGATGAAGAATACAATGAGGATACTATGGAATTTAAAGTATTGTATATGGTACAACACATCGGAGAACCATCCGGTGCATGACAACACCAACATAGATGGTGTGGAGCTGCACCTCCTATTCATATTGAAGAAGAACCACTCTTGAGCAAACATAAGGAGGAGCTTCAAACATGTCCTCATGTGATGAAGAGGAGAAAGAACTAGAAAGAGAAGAGGATAACTCTTTCTTTGCTGACACTACCATGTTAGCCCAAATGCAAAAATGAATGCAATGATAGACGAAGGAAAAGGATAAGGAGATCCTCCAGTTAAATGCAAAGATGAATCAAATGATGGCATAAATGATGTAATGTTGCAAAAGAAGTAGAAAAATACAACAGCAGTGTCAGCATCTATTCCACCTGTCAACCATCAAACAATTAATGCTATGCGTGCTGATCCACCAGTTAACTCAGTACCATAAGCTTCTGGAGCACGGAATGCACCCAAGGGGAGAAATGAAGTCAATCAACTAGCTCCTCAACCCACCCCTCAAGATGTACCTAACATATCTGAGTCTATTACAACAGCTCAATTGGAAACAATTATAAATGAAAAGATTAAAGCTGTCATTACTGCCGATCAGGCAGAAAAATTGATAAGCAAAGGTTGTTTGTACCCAGTAGACTACGATCAAGTACCATACCCTAAGGGCTATTCGATGCCTAAATTCAATACATTCAATAACACTGGAAACCCCAAACAACACCTGGCACAATTCAAAGCAACCTGTGACAACACAGGAGGCAATGATGCACTACTATTCCACTAATTTATTAGTAGTTTAATCTTAACTGCTTTTGAATGGTACGATGAATTGCCTAATGACTCCGTCAAAACTTTTGTTGAATTAGAGATGATGTTCATTAAGAGATTCTCCAGTGCAACTTAGAGGATTACAATTACTGACCTCACCTTAGAACGAAGAAGGAAAGACGAGTCAGTGACTAAATATACTTCACATTGGTGAAACATGAGCATGAAATGTGAACAATAACTAGAAGAGGAACATGCAATCCAACTATTGATGGGTTACATCGATGATAAGATAGCACCATATTTATGCATGGCCTCTATCTCAATATTTCAAGAGTTATTAGACCAAGTGGCAAAGTTCAAAAAGCTGAATCGCTCAAAACTTGAGGGTCACTCAGAAAAGGTAAAGAAGAATAAATTCTCAGACTCAATGAGGAATGAGTCTCACACAACCTCCTATAGCTCAAGTATTGGGAAGTGGGCAGCTTATAATGTTGAAAAAAGAAAATAGCCTGCTTATATGGATGAAGGGGCAAAGCAATCAGTTAACTCTTAATCAAAGCAATCAATGAGAGATGATGAGTCAGTGCACTCATCTTTAAAAGATAAGATGAGTAAGGAATACTCTTTAAAGAGGGAGAGTGTGGCTAAGTTATTCCGCCAAACACTTAAAGCTAGATTAAAATTGCCAGAATCCAAAAGACCCAAAGAGTCAAATCAAATTGATGATCCAAAATATTGTCCATATCACCAGGTAATTAACCACTCAATTGAATATTGTTATATTTTTAAGGATTGGCTGGAGAAAAAAAATATATATATAAAGGGTGAATTCACACTATTTGATAGTTCTCAATCATTCTAAAAGAGAAAATGTTAGGTTGGTTACATCCACTTCAGTACCATTGATGAAAGTGAAAGCAAAAGAAAAAATAATACAAGATGAGTAATGGGAGATAGTAGTATCTAAGGAGGCCTTATAAATGTTGAAGCAGCTAAAAGATGTCTTTAGTGTTAAGTGAAAATCACCACTTGAACCTATACTGGACTTAAAATAAATGCCTACTTTTAGCTTATTAGTGGCATTTTGATAAGGCTACTTCATCATAGCATGAGGAGCAGTCTGCTAAACATAGATCTCATAAATCAAAGAAGTTGACTAAGAAAAAGAAGAGTAAGAAGAGAACTATAATTCAAAAGATAATCAATAATCTAGAGAAGTATCATCAACCAATGAGACATACTATCAGGCTTGCTAATTACATGTCAAAACTTAGGATCACTGAGTTAAATGAAGAAGGAAATAATGATAAAGACTTGCATCCTAGAGAGACGTGTCGAGCTATTTATGTGAAAAGTAAATGTGATCCATGTCCGGATAATTGGAATCAAGCAGCTTTGAAAAATGCAATATGCAAAAATAAACTCAGAAAGTTTGTTCCGCCAAGTAGAAGAATTCCTAAACCTATAACATCAAAGTCGTGGTTGATAGTGTGACAAACGGAAGACAGTTCAAAAGAAGACTTATGTTTTCCTGACAAAGATGAGTATGAGCCTTCAAAGACATTACAAATGGGCTACTTAAAGCTTTGCAGTGACTCTGAAGCATCCACATAGTCCTTCAGGATAGATGGTGACTTTGAAGGAGCAACCTCTTCAAGAGCACAGCCAAATAAAGCGGGGCCAAGTGCTAAGGAGTGGCAAGATGCTACCACCTCCATTAAAAACAAAAGCTATCAAATAAGCACAAAACCATAAATGAAGACAAAAATATTGAAGTTAATGAAGATATCATCCCTAAAGACCCTAAGAATAAGGAGAATTTAAGTGAAAGAATTGATTAAAATATCCTATCACATCTAAGAAAGATTCTTACAAAACTGAGTGTGTACGAGGCTCTCTTGATGTCAAAGGACCTCCAAGAAATGTTGATTCAAGATTTTAAATATCCAAAAGGATATGAAGATTATTTTGTCAAATGATGCATGACTAAAGTTTTACAAGCTCAAGATCTTCGGATGATCACTTTCACTGAAGAAGATCTTATACTCGAGACAAAGGAACACAATCGTCCATTATATGTAATTGCAAAAAGTGATGGAATTATAATAAATCAAACTTTGATTGACCCAAGTTCATTAGTAAACCTTATGAGCCTACGAGCACTTAGGTGGTTGTCCCTTAACATCCAACATCTTGGATGAGATAAATTGATGGTCCATGGCTTCAATGAAATGGGATAAAGGACTCCCAGATCTTTCATTCTACCGCTTAGGTTTGGAGAACTCTATACCGAAACTAAATTTCATGTGATAGATGCTGACACCTCATTCAAAGCTCTATTAGGCAGTCTTTGGTTCCATGAATATGGTATGATTTTGTTTACTCTACATCAATGTATGAAGTACATAAAAAATGGAGCAGAATACAAGATGCTTGACACTATTCAACCATTTGCAGTTCATGAGGTAAAAGTTTATGAGGATGCAAAGTATTTTCTTTCAAAAAAAAAAGTAAGCCTCAACAATCTATAGCTCCAACTTCAAAAATCAAGGTGATAGTGGAGATGTCTTCACCAAAGAACCTTCGCCAGCTTCATTCTTTATAAGGCAGCTCGCATTCATTCGATGTTTTATATCAAACCTGTCAGAAATATACCAACCTTTTGTGAAGCTAATGAAAAGGAATGCTCCATTCAAATGGGATGAGGAAAGCCAAGAAGCATTTGATAGCATTAAAAATTATCTTCTCAATTCACCAATTCTAGCAACTCCTTTCCCAGAGAAACATCTTATCTTATACACTACAGCTTTAGAGTCCCTCGGAGCTTCACTTGCACAACATAATGAAGAAAGAAAGAAAATGCATTATACTATATCAATCAAAGATTAATAGGAGCTGAAGTACACTACTCTCTAATAGAGAAGCATTATTTAGAACTAATATTTGTAGTCCAGAAGCTTTGCAATTACATGCTTTCTTATAAAATAACACTAATCTCAAAGATTGATACATACCCTAGAAAATAGTGATTGGATAGATCTTGACAGACTTTCTAGCTGTGCATCCTATCCCAACTGATTCACTGCTTAATGATGACTTACCTGATGAGCAAATTATATTTATTAATGAAAGAGAAAATATGGCCAATAAAAGAGAAGCATAAGACTAAGTTAAGTGTTACAGAGATGAGGATGCTCAGGTGGATGAGTGGCTTTACTCTTAGAGATAAAATGCGAAATGAGTATGTTCGAGAAAAAGTTGGAGTAGCTCCGATGATAGATAAGATTAGAAAGAGTCGCCTTAGATGGTTTGGCCACATAAAGCATCGGCCATTCGATGACCCGGTTAGGAGAGTAGATGCATTAGATTTTCCTTATGTTGAGAAAGGTAGAGGTAGACCTAAAAGACTTGGTTAAGATGTATAAAAAATGACCTTAGTATACTTGAATTAAATGAGAATTTGACACATAATAGGTCACAATGGAGACGGAGGATTCATGTAGCCGACCCCACTTAGTGGGATAAAGGCTGTTGTTGTTGTTGTTGTAATGAAAGAGAAAATCTACAAATTTAGGAGATGTATTTTGATGGAGTGTCATCAATTAAGCCAGCATAACTTCCAAACCTACCCAAGGTGCGAGCCGGTATTGGCCTCATCTTCATAATACTAAAGGAGGCATCATGAGACATTCATATGGCTTAACTGAGCCTCGAACCAATAATGAAGCTGAGTATGATGCTTTGATAATGGGTCTTGAAGAAGCTATTGCCATAGTATCCAAAATTTGTAATTTTGGAGATTCTCAAATCGACAATCAGTTCAAGAATCTATAAGATCACCGAGCTTGAATTAACATATTACCATAAGCAAGCTCTCGAGCTAATGACATAAATTTTAAATGTTACATTGACTCAAGTTTCTTGAACAAAAATAATAAAGCAAACTACTTAGCTAAACTAGACAAAGAGATGGCAAGCATGAACGATGAGCACGTATTGATAGAAGTTTTCACTCGTCAAGTTCTACAACCAATGAGTCAATATTCCTGATTGGAAGAGGGACCATCAAGTGTAAACCAACAAGATGCAATTCCAATTGATCCTCACACTACAAAAATTATAAAACTCAATAGAAGCACGCTAAAGGAATGCAAATTCAAAGAACCTTTAGAAGTATAAGAAGCTTTAGTAGAAGAGCCAGATGATTGGAGACAGCCATTCATCAACTATTTTAAAGAAGACAAATTGCCTAGAAGTAAATCATTGGCCTCATAAATGGATAAGAGAATACTATGATATGCTAATGCTAATAATACTTTATATCGCAAACCTTTTGAATAGATGTGGTATGATGTTTGGGAAATGAAGAAGCTAGTAAAGTGATATCTGAAATTTATGAAGGAATTTGTTGTGCACATCAATCAGGTCTTAAGATGGCAATCAAAATTAAAAGGATGGGTTATTATTGGCCATCAATGGTGAAAGATTATATTGATATGAATGTCAAGTCCATGGTAATATCATTCTTCAACCTACAAATTGCATCCACGGTTGATCTTGGCCATTTGAGTGTTGGGAAATACACATATTAATTGATCTAACATTGTCGTAGTTATCGCTTTATCTTAGTAGCAACCGAGTATTTTTCCAAGTGGGTCGAAGTAGCACCATTTAAAGAAGTTATTGCTGATCGAGTTGTCAACTTCTTCACTCATAATATTGTCTATAGATTTGGTATACCACAACGAGTCATCTCAGACAACGGCCCAACATTTAAGAGTACAAAGATCGATAGATTTGCTGATCTATACAAAATTGATTGGTTCTATTCATTAATTTATAATCCAAGAGCCAATACTTTGATAGAAGCTTTTAATAAAACAATGGTCAAGCTACTCAAAAAGATCCTCATGAAGAACAAAAGATAGTAGCAAAATGTTTGCTGGGCATATCAAACTACTTACAAGACGCCAACTAAAACAACTCATTATGCTCTAACTTTTTGAGTCGAAGCATTTTTCCACTTGAAGTTGAACTACCATCACTTCGAATAGCTATCCAGTATAATCTCACTCAAAAGGAGAATGCTCGTTTAATGATGGAAGAGCTTGACACGCTTGACGAAATCAGACGTCAAGCTCAAAAAAGCATAGAAATCTATTGAGCAAGAATGTCTAAAGCCTTCGATGGAATAGTGTGTCCTCCAACTTTTCAAAGAGGAGAGTTGATCTTAGTGCTGAGAAGACCAATAATCCCTCACAAAAGAATCGGTGGTAAATTTGAAGCTAATTGGGAAGTCCCCATCATCATGGCGAAGGTAAGGAACTACCACTTATTGATCATGATGACCATGCCACCCATCAATAGTCATTATCTTAAGAAGTATCATGTCTGCATATGATTGGATGATTAGATAAATGTTATACTCGACTCCTCATATTATATATGAAATATCACCCAAAAATTCTCTTGTATTATAAGAATGCATTTTTGAAGTGCATGAAATTCCCTAAGATAGGCATTTTTATATATTTATTTAGGTTGATATTGTGCTTTCTACTGATATACCAAAATGAAAGTATACATATATATAATCAATAATAAGTCTCATCTAATATTATAATTGATATAAAAAGATATATAAGTACCCATTCACATTAGCTCAAAAATCCCCCTCTTAGATAGGGGGCATTTTTTTAATTTTATATTAGAAATGTGGCTATGTGAATAATATGCAAGATCATATTCACTCAGGACATGTAGAAGAGAACTTCAAAGGCTAGAGGTTTGCCTCCCAAACTCATCAGAATTTCAAAGATTAAGAGAAAAAGCCTCGAAGTTCCCCTGGGCTTAATAAGCCCAAACATAGTTGAGTCGCTAACAAGCTACAAAGAAGGTTGTAGTGCTTGCCCATTTTTTTTATGACTATAGCTATCCATTCTTTAAAGCAAATCCAACTAAACAAATTTAAACAATTGGATCTAAAGAATCTTTCTAGATTGATGAATCAAGACAAAATATGAGGAGGTGACTTTCAAGTTATTAATAAACAAGTTAGTACTCGATTCTAGTTGAGGTCTAAGTAACAACAAAACAAAGATTTAACTTTTTTTAAAAGTTTGACAAAGCGGCAAGCACGGATCAAGAAGTTATTTTGAAATGCTTATAGTTGAACTAAAAAATTTTGTAGTCAACATCCATTAAAAGTGTTGGGCGACTTCTTGCCATAGACCTAACACTCGTCTTAAAGACTACATCTCTTGCTCGCATTCTTCAACAAGTCTGTTAAAGCAACAACCAAAAGACTGAGGGTATGTACATCCTCCTGAGAAGTCAATTCGGACAAATCAGGTTAATCCTTCAATAAGTCCACCAAAGCAATAAGCAAAAGATCGAAGGTATGCACATACTCCTGACAAGTCAATCAAAAAAATCAGGTTAATCCTTCAACATATCCATCAAAGCAACAAGAAAATGATCAGTATACATTCCATAAGTCAATTCGGATTAAATCATGTAAATCCTTCAACAAGTCCACCAAAGCAACAAGCAAAGGAGAAGGTATGCATCCTCTAACAAGCCAATCTTGACAAATCAAGTTAATTATTCAACAAGTCCACTAAAGTAACAAATAAAGGATCGAATGTATGAACATTTTTGACAAACTTATACAAATCATGTCAATCCTTCATCAAGTTCTTGAAGATAGGATAGAAGGAACCTTGTGGTGTTTATTTTTGGATATAGAGCACCACATAGATCTTAGGGGGTACTTATTGAAGTGATAGGGTACGACATTAAAGAATGATGCACTATCACAAAAGTTAGAAATCATCACCCTATAATGGACCTAATCACCTAATAAGGACTCTTAAGGTATGATGGGTCTTCGAATATACCAAAGATTTTCCCCTAGTTTATAGGAAAAAGCAGTTTTATTCCTATGGAGGCAAGCCTTTTAGTTAATTACATCCTAAGAAATAAAATCCCTTAATACTCGATTAAAGTAGACAATTAGGGTTTCTAAAGATTTCAAGGTTAAACTATCAAAGGGATAAAAATCAATTGGGAAAGTTCAAGGAGAAGATTTATTTTTAAATCCAAAGGGAATGAGTAGGAAATGCTCATGATACTAAAGAGCCTAGTGAGCATTCCAATCTATTTTATGGTTGGGCTTTATATATTTGAAGTTGAGAAGATTAATTTAGTTAAAGTTGACTTTTCATTAGAAAGCTAGGACTTATAATCCAACAACACAAGATTGTGGAAATACCTAAGAGGTAAGAATTTATGTATAGCCAAGTACAGCTACCTGATCCTATCTATGGAGCTTTGGCACAACAAAGCACGACCTAAATCTAAACAAAAATGGGTATATGGTCCTAACTGGGCATTAAGGTTATAATTTTCTAAATGTGAGAGGATATTTAATCGTAAGAGGTTGATTTCACTTTAAATGGTTTAATTGATTTGAGAATTTTACTTAATGTTTTCTTTTATTTCATTTGATTACACTTAGCAACTAAATATTATAAATAGAAGAAAAGAACCCTCTTTCATCCCTACCTGCCACTTTCTAAGCATGATTTAAATTCTCTTTAATGAAACATGACCTTTATTATTCTTTTATGATCACATGCATATGTTAAATCCTTTAGTATAACTTTTTTTAAATGGATGTGAACATGTACATTTAAAGTTTATATTTTCATTTCATTGAATTATTTTAGCATATTAATTTAAAATATCTAAATTCCTATACAAGGGATGAAATTAAATATTGTCAACCAAAAGGTAATCAAATGACTTCCAGCTAGCTAAAAAGTATTCTCAAGATGTCTAGACTATATACCATTTGCATTCAAACATATGTAATTTTGCATACATGAACATAATAAAGAGAGCTCCAAATCACATGATCAATTAATTTAAACACTTAAATAATCATGAATGTATGTATTATTAATAGAAAAGAGGATTATCATTCTCTAATTAAATACCCACATACATGTATAAAAGATATAAGCAAGTGTGTGCCTTTGTTAACCAAGGAAGTGGGGTAATCAAATGACATTATTGGAGCTAACTAAAGTCTCACATTCCTGGGATGTCCAGACTATATACCCACTTCTCTACAAACATATGCATTCATAATTAGAGAATGAAAATCATGCAAAAATGATCTTTTATTTAATTAAATTATTCATATATATGAATTAAAGCTTTATCCAAATTCTAGTGTTGAAGTACATAAGAATGAAATCAAATGGAACACATGTCATTATTAAACCAAGGAAGTGAGGTAATCAAATGACCTCCTTGAAGTTAACAAAAGCCCCGTTTTCTTGGGATGTCCAGATTATATACCCATTAACATTCATACTTATATAAGTCAACACATGAAAGAAAGAAAGAAAACTTCTCTTCATACACTTAAGCTATAATCACATACATCCCCTATGTATTTATAACTAGCATTCATAACATATGTTATCATTCATTTATAAGCTTTCAAAAATACATTTGGATTTAATAGTGATAATAGCCACACATAAATTAAATTAAATCAACACATGCAAGCTTGGCATAAAGGAAACTCATTTGATTTAATTAGTTTTAAAAAGATAAATGTATGAATCAAATGGCATACAACATTTAATATGATTGGAAAAGAACAAATAAACATAAATATATGATTTCATTCAATCAAATTAAGTCTTAAGGACAATCATACTATATAAAATCATTTAAAGCAAACCAAAACTTTTTAATGTCATTTTCAATTTCATGTTTAATTTGATTTAAGGAATGTGAAAAGGAGTTCGCTAATCCTAATACCATTCCATGTTTGTAAGTTAATTTGATTTAATGAAAGGTAATTAGATTGATTTTATGGATTAATTAAGTTATGATGTGAATTAAATCAATTAATTAACTCTTACCCATGTTTCCTTAAAGTAATTAACTAAATAATTATGAGCCAATATGATATGAAAATGAATTGGAAAGTAAATTAGCAATGGTCCTAGGAAATGAAAGGGCCTAATACAATTTTTAATGTGGTTAAAACTTATGCTTTTCCACATGTGAGCTAATCATAATTTCCTTAAATGTCTTTTGTTATTAAACACCTAAAGATCTACCACTCAATTAATTAATTAGGTTTTGATAAATTTTAATTTTGATTAAACTAATTATTTAATCAATTAGGAATTAATTTTCTTGAAAAAGTGAAGAAAACTTAGGGAAAAGATTAGGAAAGAGGCCTCAATCCAATTCCATAAGTGCCCTCGTTGTTAAACAGTGATAAATAACCCAATTAAATTACTATTCATGTGATTAACTAACCCTTAATTAAATTAGAAAAGTAATTAAGCTTAATTGGATAATTTTCCTAATTAATTAACTAATAAATCCCAAGAAAATTAAGGGAGGCAGAGGCCCTTAAATAATCCCAAAAAGTTTGAGGTTAATTAATTAATTAATTATGAAGTAACTAAGTTAATTAATCTTTTAATTAAACCTTAATTAAGCTTAATTTACTATTCAAAATTAATTAATGATATTTTAAAGAAATTCCTCTCCAAAATACCTTCAAAATAAGTATTTATTTGTAGTTTTTGGGTTTTTCTATGATTAATTATGATTTTATGAAGTTTCAGCCTTTAAAAATATATTATTTAAGCCTAATTAAGCTTTAATCCCATCGGCATCACATGGCGCACTGACGTGGCACGCTTTCTATGTGGCACCATGGGATTGGTTGTTTAAGTTATCACATCCACGCTGAGTGAGCTAACGGTGGAATGCTCTTTTGATCTCCATCATGACCGGTCGGTGGAGATCAATCTCGTGACATAAAGGAGATAAAATCAGATGATCTAACGGGATCTAATCATGACCATCCATTTCGATCACACTAAACGGATGGTGTGTGATCTATCTTCACGCTTGAGGAGAACAACGTCGTCGCCATTGTTCGTGATTCGAAGCTCAGAAATTGGCTCCAAATGGAACCCACACCATCACACGAAGTATCTAAGATGATCTAATGGCTAAGATCGGCTTACACACACATTCCCTTCATGAAAGACCAATGCATTTTTAGCTAGATCAGCAGTTCGCATGCTTGTGGTAGCTTTGTCTGGTTGAGATGAAGCCCTGTTGAGCAATAATTAGATCAATTCCACATGGATCACTCGAAAGGACAACTCCCATACTTTAGATGCCCGACTTCAATTAAACTCTAACCTCCAGTGGGTTTAGAGCTCGGGGAAACTTCAAGTAGCCTTGACGAGGTCTGAAGATGGTGTGGGGAGGAGCAATTAGGATTTGGTTGCAATTTGAGGAAGTTGGAATTAGGGAAGGCGTGTTTTGTTTTGGGCTCACTTGGGAGTGAGGAATTCTGATGAGAGAGGCCTTGAGAATGCTTAGGAGCTCACAAGAGAATTCAAAAATAACTTAGGAAGCTTGGACGATGCGAAAGGTGCCCTGTGAATTGAGGGACATATCCCTCAATTGGCGATGATGGATGGGCGGATCATCTCCCATTTTTTTGGCCAACCACCACCATTAGAAACAGTTGTCTCCATCAAGTCCACTTGGCTGCTTCGGTTGGAGGAAGGATTGGTAGGGAGCTCAAGCCCATTTTGGATTGCTTCCTTGGATCCTTTGGGTTCTTGATTTGTAAGGGAGGTGAGTTAACTCACCTCCCATTCAATAACCTAGTCCACTTAGGGTGGGCTAGGTGGCTAGGTCAATTCCCAAATTGGGTGCTTGATGGCTGCCAAAGGAAAAGAGAGAGTGGACTTTGCCAATTTTAGAAAATCCCATGTGGGGTGGCATATCCAAGGGAGATCTAATTAGGTTTGGCTCTAATTGGGTTTAGGCTAGTTTTGGGCTAACAATATGGGTTTGGGCCATTTGTTCGCTCCAAGTGGTCAAGGCTTGGCTCTAAGAGATTTGGCTCAATTTGACCCTTATAGGTCAAATTGGGCTAGGTTGGATTAGATTGACCAATTAGTCAAATTAGGTCAAACCAAGGCTTAAGTTAGGTCTGAATGATGATTTGAAGTGTTGTGGTTCAAGTGGTTTCAATTAATTTACCCTAGGTTTGATTTAGGCTCATTTGGAATCAAATGGGCCAAATGGGTCAAGTTGACCAATTTGACCAAATTAGCTTAGGTTGGGTGTTGGTTCATATTAAATTAGTCAATTGAAGAGGATTGTGGGTTTTGTTTTGATCTAATTTGGACTTAATTTGAATTTAGGCCAAATTGACAAGTCAATTTGGGCAAAGTGCATCAATTGGGTCAAATAGGCCAAATTTGGTTCAATTGTGTGTTTGGTTAAGCTCAACAAACAATTTGGAATGAACTTGAGGCATTTATTATAGTCAATTTAGGTTAGATCATGATTTGATTAATTTTAGCCCTTTAGGCCAATTTTGGTCAACTTGGGTCAAAAGGTCAATTGGGTTTGGTTAAGCATGATGATCAAGTCATGCTCAATCATTGACCACAAGTTCGTGAATCAATAGTTTCAATCAATTTGGTGTATGATGAGTTTTCACTAGATTTGGTTTTTTTTGGGCTAAAGGATTGACTTGATCAAAAGTAAGTTGACTTGGTTTGAATTCATGACAATTGGTCACTCTAGGTGGTCATTGATCATGATGGAAGGCTTAGGTTGGCTTGGTTCAATCTAATTTGAGTTGGATTAGAACTTGGCTCAAAAGGGTCCTTTAGGTCACTTTAGGTCAAGTGAACCTAAGTGGGTTGATTGATTTTGGTTTGATTCAGGCTTAGTTGGATTCATATATGAGCTTAGGATTGAAATATAAATCCAACTGTAATCAATTTGAATTCTAATAGGTTTTGGTTCAATTAGAATTTTCAAGTCAAAATGGTTAAGTAGGGCTTGACTTGGGTTGACCTTAGTTTGATTTGATGATTGTAAGTTTCATTTATATTTGGATAAAATTGAAGGAATGATTGATTCAAGAGAAAATCTATTGGTTTTGGCTTGATTTGGATGTCATTTGGTTGAGTCCAAGGGGGCTCAAAGGGTCTTGATTTGGGGATTTATATTTGGGAAGATAATTGAAGGTAGAATTGATTTATAAGAAAATCAATTGAGTTTGGATTAATTTGAAGAAAAATTTGGCTAAGCTCATGAAGGTAGGTTCAAAGGGCTTAGGAATTTGATTTAGTTTTTATGATTTGAATATGAATTCCATTTATATTTGTGAAGATGATTGAAGAATTGATTGATTGAAATCGATTGATTGAATTGGATGGATGGAATTTAGCTAAGTCCATGGAATTCAATCATAAGGCTTAAGGAGGATTTTGGGCTTGATTTGATCTTGGGTTTCAATCATTCAAATTGAGTTTGGATTTAAATTTGATATGTTAATTAATGGAATGATCTTTAAGAAAATTAATTGAATTGGATTTGGTTAAAGGCTAAGTCTATAAGATAAAATCAAAGAGCTTAGGAAGGATTTTGATTTTTGATCATAGGTTTTAATCATTTGATTTAGAATTTGGATGTGGATTTGGTATTTGAACTTGGATCGAGGTTTGATTTGGGATTTGGATTGGATTTAAGAAGGTGCACATGAATTGGATTTAGACTATAAGGTAGGTGATTTTCTTAAGTCCCTAAGGCATGGCCTAATCTTATGATAAACCCTTCTAAGTCTCTAGGCTTAAGAGTTCATCTAATCATTAAAAGTGTCTTACTCCAGGAAATCTTAGTGTCTAGAAGATTCCTAGGTCCAAGAAGAGGAGGTTGAGAACTCACTCCAAAGTGAGGTCAACAAGCAATCACAAAATAAATAAGATCAATTCCTTCATCAAGCCTATTAAACATGAAGCCAAGGCGAAGGAAGATTAAATTTGCAAACCACTAAGACGACCTTCTACAAGCCAATCAAAGAAGCTTATGGAGAGGCATCTCTCTTCCTATGACAAGTCCAAAAGGACAAATCGTCAAATCTTGTATGGTCAACTAGTTAACAACAAATATGGTCCATTTCATACGCGCACCATATTTTTTGGGGAGCATTTGTTGACCTATAAATAGTGTATATATATGCTTAATTAAGCAAATATGTTAAAATCGCAAGAATTAGATCGCCATGAAAATTAGAGTTGAAAATCGGATCAAATTGAGATGATCAAGATGTCATGAAATAAATTGCACCAATGCATTTAGAATATCAAAATCAATTTAAATTGATATTTCACTTCGATCAATTACCATCCAATGAAAGAAAATAAATAAAATATGCAATTTCACATGTATTGAAGTCGAGAGGCCTCGGCATCATCTCCTTTTAAATGGAATGCGTCCAAATATCAAAACTATTGAATAAGACCTTTTGCTAATTGGGTCAACTATGGAGCAAATAAGCCTCGAGTGCGATGATGCCTAAATTAATCTCATATTTGCTTGATCAACCTCGACATTGCTCAAATGAATTAACAATTAATTCATTGGATACGACGTCAAATTTACTTAGAATGATACCCATAGTATGTGGGTTTGACTTTAAGAGCACAAATCTCAATGTGATCGGGTCATACACGGATAAAGAAACTTATGATATTTACTTTTAGTATAATAAACACAACATTTATAACTAATTTTATTTCAGAATTAATTTGAAATTGAATTGAATAGACTTTAATTTTGCCCAATATTTTGAATATCGCTCAACTTAATTTGGAAGGATAATTAAGCTGATTAAATTTCAAATCCCATTATTCCTTACCTATTATTCTCCTAACCAACAATGCAAGTAGAGGCCATCCTAATTTGCTCGATTCAAGAGGCCGAAACCCCTCTCTCGTCCATCTTGATTCTCTCTTTCTCCTCCCCGATTCATTCGATAGAAACAACCATGGCTTCTCTCTTATATGTGGCTCTCTCTTCTCTCTCTCTCTCTCTCTCTCTCTCTCTTCCTTGTGAATCAAACTCATGCTTTCCGATTGTGTGGTGTTTGGTTTTAAATATATGTATATGGGACATCATGCATATTTGAGGGTGTACTTATTGAGGTGATGTGCGACATCAAGGAATGGTGCACCATCTCGAAAGATAAAATCACTACCTATAATGGACCTACCTAATAAGGACTCCTAAGGCATGATTTTGGAGATTTTCTCTTACCTTACATGGATGAATAAAGCATGGTTTATTTAAACCGGGTTCTAAAGTTTCCTATGAGCAAGCCCCATAGTTAATTAGATCCTCGTGAAGGTGAGTTTCTTAAGAATAGTCTTGATTAAAGTAGGTAATTATTGTCTCCAAAGATTTCAAAGATAAGACTATTTGCAAATTGGCAATGTTTGGAAAATCATGTGGGATAGATCAAAAAGGAGAGAGACTTATTACCGAAGACAAAGAAGATGATTAGGGAATGCTCGTGATACTAGAAGACCTAGTGAGCATTCCAAACTATCATATGGTTAGGATTTATATGTTTGAAATTGAAGAGAGTTATGTGTTTGAATTGAAATTTTATTATAAAGCTAGGGTTTATAATCTCACAATACAAGATTGAGAATGCCTAAGAGGTGAGGATTTATGCTTGAGGTAAAATAGCAACCTCGGATCCAAAATCTATGGAACTTTAAGAAAGAACCAAAGCATGACCTTAATCCAAGAGGAGATGGGTATATGGTTTACCTCCATAAGAGAGGATAAACCACCCGACTGCTGGACTTACAATCACCTGGAGTGGCAGCCAGCTAACTCCTCCTATGCTTTAAAACCATGTAGGCAAGTCATATGAATTGTAAGATAGTTATGTTATTATTTAGAAAGAGACTAAAATCCTTAAACCCACTCCCTAAAGAGACTAGAGCATGAGTGGTATGGGTAATGACTTAGTATGATGCAAATCTTTTCAAATTTTATTTATATTTGACATTTCATTTTGATAAACGCTTTTGAGATTTTTTGTATGCCTAAATGCATGTTGAAATGAGTTATGGGCCAAATAAAGAGAAAAGAAGGTGTCAATAGGAGTTGCTCTCACCTTTTAAGCGGTTCCCATATGTACAAGAATAGAGGCCCTCATTTTTGTAAGAGTGGTAGAAGATGCATGCACTATGTGAAACATACAATATTCATTAAGGGGTTATAAATCTTTAATTTTGATTATATCCTAGACTTTATGTGAGGTTATGAGTTATTTAAAATTTAATTATGAGTTGTAGTTGGGTAGAAATTTTACTTTTTCCTAAGAGCCTAATCATCCAGATACAATAAATACCAATCATAAAGAAATTATGAAAAGGCATGCCATTTCTAATGCACAAGGCACAAGCTAAACAAAACATCAAATAATTTTATAGCTAGCACAAAATAATAAAGACCAGAGTCAGTCGGGACCCAACAAAAAGAAAAATAGGTAGCCGAGCTCTACCCTTATACAACCTGGATTACAAAAGAATAATTATAATTAAGAATAAATACATGCTTGAGGGGTTTCTACCTTCTTCAAATCTTCATGTCTTCTTTCCTCCTCTTTGCTTCTTTTATTTGGCTAACTTCAAGGCATCACATGGAACACAAGACATAGTCTTTTCTAATCAATGCTCATCCTAATTCCCCCATAGCACTAATCCTAATTCTTAATTGCAAAATCACATTAAAATGGAAAAAATTCTAACTATACTTACAAGACAAAGGTTTGCTAAACATACATGCCATCCAAACAATTATATTTATAATTTGGGCTTAGCACGCACATGGTATTACTTGTCCTAACTTGGATTGTGCTTAGGGGCTTAAGCAACCTACAAAGAAAGTATTTATATTTATTTTTGAGCAGCCCCTTAAGCACAATCCCCTGCAAAGGACATAATTAGGCTAATAATGGCCTAACATACAGTCTACGAAACATACACCCTAACATGCAGTCTAAAATAATACATCACAAAATAAAACATACATCAAACCATGCACCGTCCTAACATAAAGCTAGAAGTGGTGACTTAATCCAATGTGTATGTATTACGACTTGTGTGGTATGTCCTAACTAGGCTTTAGAGTTATAGTTTCCTAAGTGTAGAAAGATTCAATTTAAAGGGTAGTTTCACTTTAAGTTCTTTAGTTAATTTGCAAGCTTTGCAAGCTTTTACTTAATATTTTCTTTTATTTCATTTGACCTAAACTAAACAATTAAGTGCTATAAAGAGAAGGAAAGAGAGGATCACTCTCTTTTATCTCCACCTTAAGTCATTTCTAAATCCAATTAATTAAAAGCTTCTCTTTTGAATGACTTATTACAAATTTAAATTAATACTAGGCTTAGGCTCACTTTAAATAACATTATTCAATAAGAATGACATCTTAATATTAATTAGAATTAATTTCCATCACATGACACATGTTTCTTTATTTCTTTCCATCATATATAGCATGCATATGGTTAAGTTTTAAACATACCTATACATGCAATTTACATCTTAGCATACTTGAATGATGAAAGTAAGCAAATGTATTTGGAATTGATATTTCATTTGGTTGAATATTTTGTCATATTAATTTAAAGTTCTATCTAAATTCTTATGCGTAATCATAAGTAAAGAGCTCTAAGTTACATGATAAACCAATTCAACCACTTGAATAAAGTATGAATGCATGTTTCTTTTTTTTTATTAGTAAAGGGAATTTTCATTCATTAGCCAAATGTACATACAAATGTATAAGAGTTTTAAGCAAGTACGTCATCATTACTCTACACCAATGGAGTGAGGTAGGAATCTCCTTAGGGCTACATAAAGCTGGGCGTCCTTGGGATGTCCAGATCAATATACCCGCTATCCTCAGATACATATGGATGTATAAGCAACTATAAGAATGAGAATCATGCAAAAGTATAATTGACTTTGATTAAATTATAGCTTTCATCCCCTAGTTGTGTCACACACACACACACACACACACACACACACATATATATATATATATATATATATATATATGAGATGAGAAATTTTAAGTAGGTGCGGTGCCATTGTTTTTCACCACCGGAGTGAGGTAGGAACCTCCTTAGGGGTACTTAAAGCCGTGCGTCCCTGGAATTGCCAAACTAATATACCCATTATTCTTATATATATTTGAATCTTCAAGCAACTATAGAAATGAAAACTATACAAAAGTTGGATTCAATTTAATTAATTTATTTGTGTAAATGAATTAAGGCTCTATCTAATTCAATTTAATCACCTAATTTAAGAAAAATCGAGGCTAAGACAATTTCCCTAGTTAACCAAGAAATAAATCCCAAGAAAATTATGAGAGATAGAGGTCATCTTATTAATCAACCATAAAAAGTTTGGGATTAATTACATAGATAGTTAGAGAGTAATCAAGCTAATTAAGTTTTCACTTAAATCCAAATTAAGCCTTAATTATTGTTCAAATTAATTAGAATTAATTTTAAATTTATCTCCTCTGAAAAACCTTCAAATTAAATATTTATTTATATTTTTTAAATTTTTTTATGATTTGTTAAGCTTTTTTAGAAGTTTTGGTTGATTTAAGATAATTTTTGTGAACTCGTTAATTTATTTTATTAAAATAAATTATTTGAACTTCAAAATTTAATATCTTTTAATCCAGAAATTATTTTGACTTGAAATTTTTATGGTAGGTAGATTTTAACTTCAATTCCAACCACTAAAAATTTCAACATAATCTGATGTGTATTTTTAGTTTAATTAATGAAATTTGATGTCTACTAAAACTTACATTAAGCCCAAAATATCCAGTAAAATTTAGGTATTTTAGGTTAGTCAGATTCCTCACGGAAAGACGAATCTAACAATTCTTTATTTACAAATTTTCATTAAGCATTTTATTTTCTATGAATTTTTGAAGTTTCAGGTGATTTAAATATTTTTTTAAATTAGAAAATTTGTATTATTCCACTTAACACAAACATTGCATCGGCGTTGGCGTGACAACGCGGCACATGGGTTGCAATGTTGCCGCGCCTAGATGAGCAGGAAATCGCGGGTGAATAGGGAAAATGATGTGCGGTTCAATCTGGATCATCCGATCACGGATCGGACAGTTAGGATCCAATCCACGCAATCCAAAGGGTGGAAACGAAGTATCTGGGTGCAATCTAAGCCGTCCAATCCTACGAGTCATGGGATAGGATGGCTACTTGCGTCCGACAAAAGAAACAGACGGAAACACTATAGATCGAGTGATTTTTTTGTGAAATTTCAATGAAATCTCTCCTGAATGGGTTTGTTTTCACGGTGATTCACACCAGAAAATTTCTATTTTATATTATGATTTTATAAAATAATGAATACGAGAGATTTCTAGGAAAAATTTTTAAAATCGCAAAAAAAAAACCCTCACAAAATAAGAAATCCTAAGGCCAGCTATGGGTTTTCGAAGATTACCTCACCGGGGATGGTTTCCAGTAGCAGTGATGATTTGAACACGCTCTCAAGTGGGGGAAAAAGCATTGGAATGAGCTTAGATGTTTTCCTCCGCTCAGGAATGATGTATCAACCTGTGGTCACCACTTCCTCGCTTAAATCCATTTAATTTTGGTGTTTTTCACCCAAAACTAAGTAGGAATGATTACTGGTTGGTTTGGGAGCTCTAAAGGATAGAAATGAGAGTGAGAGAAGGAGCTTTGTTGCCTCTAATTTCTTAGTTTCCAATGTGGCCGAAAATCTTCATTTCCTTTAATTTTTTAGCTCCAAAATAGTGTTATTTGGCGTGGGTGGTTGAGAATAGAAGGAAATCATCATATGTGGCTCATTTTAGTTAGCTAAATCATGGAAAGTGGCTGCCATGAAGGATAAATGGGTGTCCTATCAAGGGGAGGTGGGATTCCTTCATGCCAAGTGTTCTAATAGAAGGGTGAGGTGAATTCACCTCCCATGAGTCATCACTACTCCAACCACCTCTTGGGTCAAATGATGTCATTTGCCTAGATGGACCAATGGATGAGTGCTAGTGACTTGGGAAGAGAAATGACCATTTGGGTAAGTGTCTTTTCTCATGGGATGCCCTTGACCCAAGGGAAAATTGGTCATTTTGCATTGAATTTGATTTGAGCATATTTGAAATGAGTCAAAAGTGAGTTGGACCAAGTTTCATGTCATTTGGAGTTCATTTAGTTTAATTTGGGTCAATTTGATCTATTTGGGCCAAATTGATTGACCAATTGGTCAAATTAGGTCAAACCAAGGATTGGGTCGATCGAATCATTTGGAATATATTGGTTCATTGGTTTCAATCAATTTGGTTTAATTTGGATTTAAATTAGATTTTAGCCAATTTGATGATTTAGGTCAATTTGGGATTGATTAATTTATTTGACCAAATTTTCTTAAATCATGGTCTCGTTTAGGTTTGGTTGATCATTAGAATATATTGTAGGCTTTGGTCAAGTTCAATTAGATTTGATTGGGGTTTAGGTTGATTTGACCTTTAAGGTCAAAGTTGGGTTTGGATGATTGGTCAAATTGGGTTCAATTGAGACTTTGGTTAATTTCAATAATTTAGAATAAACTTGAGCCATTGGTTGCAATCAATTTGGTTTAGTTTGCAATTTGGCTAGTTTGGGTTCATATTGGTTAAAGGTTGACTTAGTCAACGGGCGTTGATTTGTGGCCTAATTCATGACAATTGATTAGCTAGATGATCTGATCAAACATGAAGTTTGGATTGGCTTAATTCACTTTGATTTGAATTAAATTGGATTTTGGTTCATGTAGGTCAAATTGGCCACTTTGGGTCAAGTGAGCCAATTAGGTTTAGTTGGGTTGATTTGGTAAGTTTATATATGGATTTTAGATTGACATATAAATTCAATTGCACTTGGTTTGGGTTCAAATGAGTTTTGGTTCAATTAAAAATTGTGAGTCAAATGAGCTAAGTTGAGTTTGACTTGAGTTGATTTTGATTTATATTTGTGAATATGAATGAAGGAATGATTGATTCATAAAGAAATCAATCAAGTTGATTTTTTAAAGGGTTTTAAGCATATGGAGGTGGTTCATATGGCTTAAGAAGGGATTTTGGAATTTGAATTTAATTATGGGTTTCAATCATTTGGTTTGGAATAAATTTATGATTTGGATTTGAATTTGAGGTTTGGTTTGGGGAAGGAAGCATGGGTTGGGTTTAGGCCATAAGGTAGGCAAGTTTTCCTAAGTCCCTAAGGCATAACCTATTCCTATGGCTAACCCTTCTAAGTCTCTAGGCTTAGGTTAAGTGTTCACCGATCACTAGAAGTGTCTTAAGACCAAGAGTCAGTCTGAGTTTCTCACTCCATTTTCAGCACCAAAAAAATAAGCCTCATGTTGTTTGCTCTTCCCTCTCAGCTAGTCCTCAGTGTAGCATCTAATCCTCAACCCATCTTCTTCCTCTTTTCTGAAGATTTAAATCATTTGATTCTCAGGCCCTCCCTCTCTCTTGTGTCTCCCATTTAGCTCCCTTCTCTGGCCTTCCCTTTTTCTAAGATGGAGACAATCCTCCATGAGTTCTCTTGGCTTTTCTTCTTTCACACTCTATCTCTCTTTCACCTTATGGCTGATCCTCAAACTCAGTCTATTCTTTGAGTTATCTTCGCCAAAATCTCTTTTGGTTTCTTTTCTCACAGCTCTGTAATACAGTTCACTAGACATATCTCCACAATTCTTGCCAAAAATTTATCTCTAATGACCTTGCTTTGAATTCACCCCTCTCTTTCATTTTCTATTCCATTTCTCTAGGATAAAAAAAAAAATTAGATCTAAATGTTGCTACTCTTAGGTTGCCAATCGAATGCATCATCATGCTAACTTGTTATTTCAGCTGATTATAAATGCATAATAAAATATGTGTGAATATGTGTAGAATATTATGTTGCTTTATGTAGGTGATTCAAGGCCCCGTTATGCTCATCAATGCATAATTGGATTAAATATTGGTTAAGGTGCTTAAACCTCAATGGCCACTTCGTAGCTAAAAATACGTTCTATGTGAGGGCGATATAAAATCTGTCAAAATTTTATTTAAAATTCATTCTTGCAATAAAATGCAAGCTAAATAAATAGTCTCTAAATTATAGAATAAAATTGATATTGAATTAAATTTTGAATTATAAATGAGAATGGTTAAAAATAAATTTAAAGATCATATTCCAAATAAAGAAATATGGACTCAACTCAAATAGATTTATGAATTTGAAATGAACTGAATATTTTGGCGATAAATATAAGCTTAGTACTTCAATATCTCATTTCGATTAATTTGGAAGATGATCTGACTAAATATCTAACTAGAGCACAAAAGATCTCCTTGGAATTAGAATATAGTTTTCAAATATAATCCACTCTAAATAAGATTTATAATATAATTAAAATGTTATCTCCAAATATGAATGTAAATAGTATATAACATTTATATTAAACTTAATAGCTCAATATTAAGTATAAAAGAGCTCTCTAATGAACTCTAAATCAAATCATAATTCACTTCAAATAAATTGAAGGAAATCTAAGAATTCATAAGAGAATTTTTTTAATGAGATTGAATGATTTCTAATAAGCATAATCAATGAATTCTTGGAAAATATTTGAAGCATATTATTCATCTTATTAAATACTTGAATTGGATCGAGGAGAAATTGAATAGAGTTTGTGATGAGTTTAAGAATTATCAATAGATATAAATGAGAGTCTATTGAACATTCAAAGACTAATCAACTTTGAATAAAGTAAAGCAATTAAATGTTATTCCAAGGGATCTAAAGGCTATTAGAATAATTTAAAAAGCCTTCAATGCCACCGAATATGCAATACATATTTAGAAGCACAAAAGACATTCAGTTCTAAATAAACCTCACATGCTTCATAAGGCATCTACTAAATTCAACTTGGATATTCTTAAAGCTCATGTAAATATCCAAATGAATTTAATTTGATATGCATGCATCATAAGATAAACTTTTAATAGGATTCAAGTGCTTCAAAATTCATATCAATTCGTTGGTATCAAGTTATATGTGAGTATGATATTTATATTTTTAGCACTTTATTTATTCATGAAAATATGTATTAACTTTTAAAAAGTTAAAAATAGTGATATTTTTTATGTTATATTAAAGTTTCAAGTATTATGTGTGTAAATATCAAAGTTTAGATGTTAAATATATAAATATATAAGGCTTTTGTCGTATGCATGTAAATGCCTCTATTATATGTATGTTATAGCACATCTAAGAATTTTGAGCTTCATTTCTATCAAAATTTTAGTTAAGATATATTGACATAGTTTTTTTCCTCCCACATTACTTAGCACATGGCCATATCAATTACTAATGATTTAGATTTTTATAATTGCATCTATTATAATACAATATAATATAATAGTATGTTTGAACCCTATAGACTTACTAACACAAATGCATAAACTACACTACATGAACTCTTGTAACAATTACTCTTTAAGCACCAAAACCAACCTAATAAAAAGAACAAATATTTATAAGTAATTATGTCCCACTAATGATAATAATAAATGAAATACAAGTAGTTTATTTAAAACAAGGTTAACGGTTTCATAGAACTTTAGATTGATTATAATAATATTATTGTATCATGATTTTAAAAATTAGTTAAGAGTTATTCAAATATTCAAATGAAGTGTGTATAATAAATGAATATATATTATTGAAATTATATCTAGTTGTATCATTTTGAAAACATAATCACTAAATCATTATGCTACTAGCTAATCATATGATATGAAGTAGGCAATCAAATGCAAGATTAAATGAGTATAAAGATTTAAATCTTAGAGTTCAAGAAAATCCTAATTATATAAAATAATCACACTGCATAAATGCTCACTAGTTAATAAATTATATGATATGATCTAATGAAAACTTAAGAAAATGAAAATTTCTAGCTAAATATATTTGATATACATAAGTGATTTCTAAATAAAGAGTGGATCCATGATCGAATAATAAAGTCAATAATAAGCTAAATCACAAACATGTTTTTGGAAGAAGAATCCACACATCTAAATGCTATCAAGGATGTTATTTTTCAATTTAAATGGAATCACTTTTAAAGTGGAATTAGGCGAATGATTTGTTCCTTGGTTTCATGATTTGACTCTCCATAGTCATCTCCGTATTTATAGAAGTATTGTGCTGTTCTTGAAAGATTTAACACATATTTGTTGAAAGACTCCATAGTTTTGAGCATATAGTCAGATTCAACTTTTTCCAATAATTTTGATTAAACTTCTAATATTATCTCGAGTTGATTCAAATATTTTTTTCTTTCATATAACATTGAATTGATTTTGAAACATCTCCTCTCACATCTCTACTATATAAAAAATACAATAACATTCAATTGTGAATATGTAATTTATACAAAAAATAATATTAAAGTTTTATATTTGTTTTAAAATAAATATTCATAAATATCGTGATTGTTCCCAAATTATTATATAGTCAAGAAGCATACATGAATGATGAATAATAGGTGGATAAGCTTTTAAGCCAATGGTCAAATTCATCACTTAGATAATATGATGTAGTTAGTGGACAAATTCCTCCTATGGTTGCCCATTCATTCTCCAAGTTCTCATCCAATGTTGGAGTGCATCCATTATGATACCACGTGCTTCAACTAAGAATGCTTTACATAAATATGCCCACTATAGTACAATAGTAACTTTGGTTAAAAAAATTATATCAATAGGTCAGCTTATATAGTTCGAAATTTTTGTTGCTAATATATTGCTTGAATATAATTTTATAAATAAAAATATGCAGTCAAACAAGAAGCAAAAAAAAATTAAAAACTTAAAAGAAATATATTTATTGAAATAAATGTTGTATTATTGCTCTTTTTAGGAATGGAAGAATATCCAACTCTTTTCAAGCAAGATTGAGGAGGCCATGTCATTCATTGTGTTGAATAGTGCCATCAAATATGTCTTCATGTAATCTGGAAGTTGTTGAGTTGTAACCATTTTCATCTAAGAATTCCAAGTTAATTAAATCATAATTTATTCTAGGACTATTTAAGTAAATATATAATTTGATTGTATTGAAGTCACTACATTAATATTATTTATCAATATTTGATAACCATAGCTAACTATAACTACCATATGCATATCAAATTATTTCTTAAGCTTACTTACTCTTCTATAGAATTTGTAATTATCTTTAGTTCCCAAGGTACCATAAATATCATAAATGTTATCAAGTATTACAGTGAGACAAATAATCTTGGTAATTGCTTTGCTTTTCCAAAATTTAGGTTGAGGTGTAAAACCTAAAGCCCATAAATAGTTCTCCACAAGTCTATCTCTTGCAAAATTAAGCTCTTCACAAAAAAGACCAAGATCTCTCCACCACCTAAGGATCAAATGCAATGGAAATCAATATTTCTTGAAATAAAAATTAGAAAGATTATATATATATATATAAACAAGAAAAAAATTACCTAGACACTCTTGAAGCTCCACCTTGTGGATGCTTTGCACTATGTTATAATCTAGTTTAGCCAAGTCAAGCAATATGGGATTAACATTCTCTTGTCTTTCATAAGCATTAATGAACCACCTGTATGTAGTCTTGACATGCCAACTCAAAGGCATCTCAATCGATGTTCAATGTCTTAAACAAGTTGTGGACTTAATAAACATATTTCAACATTTCTTAAATACTCCATTGCAAACTTTCCTGCCTTATATAGCTCTTCCTCTCCTTCAATGATGAGGAAGGAAGCCTCATACAAACTAAGCATTCCTTTGACATGATGTTGACCATTAAGAGTGACACTTCCTCTCACTTTTGTAATGCAGGTAATCAGATCATCAACTCTTCCAATTGATTAAAGAAAAACATTTTAGGAAAATTTGTGGAGATGGCATAAATTTAATATAGTATTTGTTGTTTATTAAGGGAATTGCTTTGTACATTATCATTGAAGGCATATTCTATGTAACAACAAAACTATATTATAAAAAAAAAAGGAAGATCATTTTCACTATTGGCATTTTAAATAAGATTATATTAGAACATAATCAAACATATTGCATTTGATAGCATGGTTATCTTAATAGTTTTAGCATATATAGGTAACATTTTATTTAGATTTATATCAATTTAAAAAAAAAATCTACCATAATTATTTCATTACTTGAAAGCATAAGGTCAATTTGAGACTAGTTATATATAAGAATAAGAAAATTATATAAATTTTCACAAATAGGATAAAATGAATATTTAGCTTTAAAGAAGATCATGGGATAGATATCAGACTTGTAACCTCTATTTTTCCCTAAAAATAAGGAGAATAAAACTTAAACCAAAACTCTTCGATTTGATTTACATTGAAAAAAAAAACTCTAAAATAAAAGATTGATATGCATATTTATGTTGCAATATACCTTAGTAAAGTATAAGTAATACCATGTTCCCGTTGAAGCCTAAAGAGCAAGGTCAAGCCATGAAGATTGTTATTCTCTATTAAACTATTTATATTTTCCATTGATGAACTAATAGAATTCAACAAATTTTTAATCTCTATATCAAAATGATAGTCCAATCCTACTGGCAAATAGTATCCACAAGTTTAAGTTGTTCAACAAGGCCATCTTGTTTGCCAATTAAACTCCTTACTTTTGACTTTAATTTTTCCCTATGGTGTATATACTTCTCCTCCTGCATTCATGCAATGATTGCTCATCACTTTGTGTTATATAAATATTTATGCTTTAAAATTTCATTCCATTGTCTTCACTTTTATCCAAACAAAACCATAAATTTTGTAACTAACAATAAGTAGGATGATGAAATAACTAATTATGAAAACCAAACCACAAACATTGTGCTTTCTAACTAATGAATCCACCTAAGAACATTCATCGGCTGCATATATGTATTGATTATGTAACCAAATTAAATTAAGATAGTTATTATTATTATTCATTAGATGAGATATCAAATTAATAACTCTCATGGATTTTCATAACTAAGTCAAAGATCATCTATGCATCATACATTTGATTGAAACAAGTTATAAGAGAGTAATTATCTTGTATCTAATAAACTTTGGCTTAGTCAAAAGCTTTACATTTAGAGATAATTTGGATCATAATATTGTACTTAAAACCATTTTGGATCATAATATCAAATGCAACCCTTTCGATAACTAAATCTAATATTTGAATACCAAATTTACATTTGTTAAAAAAAACATCATTATCACTAACTTGCACTTTCTCATGTATCAAAGGTATAAATATAAAATTTTAAGTTTCAAATATATGTAAATGCATAAGGATTGTGTGGTAACAAATGGGAAGATCTATTCTAAGTGCAGATATAATAGAAATTTTTTAATAATTACTGAAAATAATTTAAATGATATATGCCATCACCATGAAATCAATTTGACTATATGTAGTTATCATCCCAAATGCTTGGATAATTTGTTGTGCGATGGAGGAAGAAGAAGACGATGTTGCACTACTGTTGAGAGAGGCACATGGGATGAAACTTTTTTGTTGAAGAAAGAGAAAACATATTGAGGAAGAAGAGCTCATGAGTTGTCGCTTCTTGCTGAATAGAAGCAGAAAGGTCAAGATATAATGTCTATTGATGTAATATGAATTAATACAAAACATTTATATATATAGCAAAATTATAAACTGAGTGCCACATGAAATAATATTATTGAAGTCTAGATGTAGAAGTTATATTCAGACTCCTTACATCATAAATTTTTTTTATATTGTAATAGTTGGCATTGGATAATAATTTTCATATAATAAAACTTTTTCAAAGTATGTTTGAATCTTTTTTTTAATATTTCTGATTTATTTATTTATTTGTTATTCCAATATGTGAAAAATCATGTCTTAATCTAAATATCTTAAAGACATTAATTGCATTAGAAACACAAAATAAAATTGATCCCAAACAATCTCTTCAATTATAACAATTCTTCTTTTTTTAATTTTTAAAATTCCTAAATGTCAAATTTATATATTTTTAAATCTGTTATCAAAGATTCAGAATTCAATGAGCTCCTATTTAACCAGTCATCTTTTTTATTACATCAATATTGAATTGAAAAATGTTCACATACTGTCTCTTTTTTTTTGTAAATTTATATATTTTTCAATTATAGTTATTAATTAATTTAATTATTAAGGATTTTCAAAGTTATATTCTTAAATTTAAATCATATTTACGTCATAAAACTGACTCGAATAAAAAAAATTATATTTTCAAAATAAAAAGTTTAGGATCGTAAAACCAACATAATCCTCATTTATTTCACTATTTTTAAAAATTAATATCAAAATTAAATTTAATTGAACTTTGATGATACAATCATAATTGGTCTTGTTGAGTATCAAATTTAATTTTAAAGATTTCTTCTTCTTCACACCTGATGTGATGCTCACGAGACAGTAGCTTTTTTGGGTATACTTTAATTCGACTTTAACCTTTTGATATCTAACAATGCAATTTGTCTCAAATCTTTACATTTTAATTCACACAAGATCAAGTATATAAAAGGTTCAATAATGCATAATTTATATATAAAGAGAATTTTATATCTTATAATTCATAGTTTTACAGTCAAGTCATTCTAAATGAATTATTATTTTTTGTAGCCTGCTTTTATCTATGAGCCTTGTCCTTTGCATTGATCAAGCTTGTGGGGAGTTAATGCCCCCAAAAAAAATTTTCTAGCATGCAACACCTTTACATCGTTGATGCAATACCTTAGCAATAGAACATGAGATCTTAATTTTAAAATAGAGCGATACCTCGGGGCCAAAAAAGATAGCACGCATTAGATTTGCACGAGAGAGAGAACACCTGGTGTTGAACATCATCGTTAGAATCAGGGCATGGCAAAATGTGAGGCCAAACGCATTGTTTGTAGAAGCGAGCGATCTGAAGAAAATCCTAGAGGATAATGACGCTAGAGCCTAGGTCAAGGTCGTGATTACGGTCGGGAGACTTCGTATTTAAACGATCTTTCTGCAATTTTTCAGTATTTTTCTTAACCTTTCTCTTATTTTCTTGTGCGTAAGATTGAAGCGAGTGTTGTAAAGTGATTGAAATGTAGAGAGGCTCTAGAAAAGTACAATCTATACTATTTTTTTCGATTTCTTTTTCATAGTGGATTTCTTGATAGTGTGGTTCGATAATTTTTTCCTAATTCTCAAGTTTTTTCACATAAATTTGGTGTCTTTTATATGATTGCTTTTACTTTAGTCACTAGTTTCATATATGCTATGAAACACTGGAATTAATTTTTCGTGTGTACTCTATGATCTCCCAATATAAACGAGCAAAGTACTTTCATATATTACAAAAAAAGTGTCATATCCAATCTTATAACATCAAAGTATGTGTGAAAGACTAAGAGATTCATGCAATTATTTAAAGAAACTAATTCTATATTTAAAATAAGCCCATGTCTCACTCAATTGTTTCAAAACTTATGCAAACATTCAATGAAATGATTTCACTGCGAATGTTGCGAGGCGACCTTCAAATCAATAGCCTCGAAGCACATGCAGGTGCTTTAAGAAATGAATATATAATAATATGCATGTAATCTTAATAACGTGAACGAACCTAGACATGATGCTCACTATCAATGCTCTAATGTCTGAGGATGTTGTGCGGTTCAATGTGAAACAAATATGAATTCATCTTCAACCAATATGTGCGGTGCTCAATCATATGGTCTGAGAATGCTATCCAGACTCAAACTAAAATCAATTTGAGCTTATTCTAACCACGAGAATCGTGGAATTATTCTCGATGATCAACAAATATTTTCATAAAAAATATCATACCTCTTTTTTGAAAGCTAAACTTAGATCTATCAACTATGCATATTCTTGAGCAGATCATTCCATCTACACATTACTTCTCATGGATTGGAGTTGAGGGACTAACCATAGCAGCTAAATGATTGCTCTTAACTAAAAATTCTATTTTACATTTCCATACGATTATTAATGATATTAATAAAGAAACTTCATATTCAAAATTTAAACTTTGAATCAAGTTGGGAATATAATTATGAATTCATAGAATCCTCTATTGACAAACAAGCGTGACAAGATGTAAACTTTGATAATGACTATATTGAATGAAAGATTTCAACCATAGGAGATTCTACAATCAATATTTGTTTAAAAATTAAATTAGTCTAAATCAAATATCAATATGGATGCAAAATCTAATTAATTATTAAGCTCAAAATTATCAAAATGAGATTTATCAGTTAATAATTGAAAGCAAAATTTATTCAATCCATCTTCTATAACTTTTTATTAGAGATGACAAATTAAAAAAACTCTAGCTCACAAAGGAGCTAATGTCAAGTCAAGTGTATAGTTATATTCACTTTTAAATAATCTCGTATGAGTAAAGGCATGACCTGTGACCTTTGTTTATATGATTTGATTAATAGGCTCCACATATGAAATAGTTATGACCAGAGTTATGTGTCTTGATCTTAGCAATGATCATATTACAGTTACAACTATAGCCCGTATGTTCTCCAATAACTCTGTCCCTTGAGTTGTGAATCATATAGTACATCTTGATAGGATAAAAAGCCTTATATTAGCTAAGATGAACTTAAAATTGCATCTATAGACAAATATCATCCCAAGCCTATAATATCTCCTTAGATGAAGCAAACCATATCTCTGTCGATCCTTTCAATGGTTGGGTCGACTAACTCCTCTAAATAGACTAAGAATCACGCAAACAAAACAGAAACCATAGAATATTCATCATTATTTATTAGCTTTAAGTTAAAGATAGTGAATTGCATAACTCCAAATAAAACTCTGCTTGTTGTTATTATATGTTAAGCAATTAGCAATCTAATGACTATGCTTAATCAAAAGTTCTCTCTCGGCATTCTGAGAGTAATTAACTATAGGTGATTGTGCATATAGAAAACTTTGAACCAAATCTAAAGTTCTCACAAAATAAGAGCGAAATCTTTAAGTGGTGCCTTATCTACAATCCATCTATCTTCAAAAAAATTGATCGATAAATTCTAAACTCTTTTCATCAAGTGGTCGAACGAGAGTTTTAGATCCCATAGTTGTCAAGTTCGATGAATCTACAATCCATCTATCTTCAAAAAATTGATCGATAAATTCCTAAACTCTTTCATCAAGTGGTGAACGAGAGTTTAGATCCCATAGTTGTCGGGTCAAGTTGATGAGTTGATATGAAACCTTTTCTTGTCAATGCTAAGGCATTCCCTGGAAGCAATATGATGTATTGTCGAATAAAGTGAAAAGTGTGCAAGGGCCTCTACATTGATGTTAGGGTGTAATATTAAATAAACAAGGATTCTCATATTATGGATGGATGTGAGCAAAGAAACTAGCCTATGAAACTATAATTAGCATATGAACTTATATATATATACTCTTAGGATGAATGGAATTAATAAATATTATGATTCATAAAAATATATATATCTTATGTATTCAAGAAACTAAATAAGTTGAGGATAAGACAATAAAGATTGATAGTTTAAATTTTATACTTTAGTATTCGCATAAAAGTCATACTTAAAATGATGTTGGTGTAATTATATATAAGAGTTTGAAGGATAATATTGTATAAATTAAAAGAATTAAATATATAATTATAGCTTTAAAAATTATTATTAATGCAAATATTATTAATATTATAAGTCTTATACACCTCAAGAAAGTTTGGATGTATACTCAAAAGAAAATTTTAGTAATGACCTAGAAGAATTAATAGAAATAATATTTCTTAAAAAGAGTATTTATTGGAGAAAATTTAAATGGACATATTGGTAGAGTAGTATAAAATATTAAAAACATTCATGATGGTTATAGCAATGGTTAAGAAGTGTAGAGGCATATGGCAAAAATTTTAAATTAGACTTAATCCTAATTGTAATTATCAATTTAGGCATAAAAAAATAAGCATAATAGCAGTTATCCGTCAAGACGACTAGCTCCCCTTATTTGACGAAAATCGAGGGGAGGTGCGACCGTTTTATTTTTCTCCTAAAATCCAGTCATTCCACCACGGATTTCCACGCTAAGCACGCCAAGGGGAGGTCGCCGCCAAGGAGCCACCGCCAGAGACTCTTTTCTTCATTCGTCTGATTACAAGGCATTTTTTCCTAAATGCTTAATTTGTGATAGATCTCATTATATATTATTTTGTGTTGTATGATTTGCTTATTTCCTTGTGTGGTTTGGCTAGATTTGTATGTTTTGTATATTTTATAAATTTTAATGTGAAGTTAGGTTAGATTTGTATCGAGACTATTCAATTTTTGCTTTGTTATTGTGATGTTTATAGCTTTTTGGGTATGAGCTTATCGAGTTTTGCTAAAGATTATTATTATTGGTGGTGGTGTTTTTGATATGCGTCTTGTTGTAGTTGTAGGAGTTTTAATAGAAATTATTGTGATGCTAATTTGAGGCCACCATCTAAAAATATCATTTTTTTAATAAGGAATGTGACCTCTCACTATAAATAAGATTCACCTACTCTACCGTCGTCTTTTCTGAAAATGAAAATTCCTTCTAACTCGCCATAAATCTAGGTTTCTTCCATTTGAATGCACATAATTTATATCTTTTTTCATAATCTAACTAATAAGTAAAATCTCACCCTCATACCTCTAGCTTTTCTCTAGCAACCTCTACATATCTCACATCCTCATGTCCACCATGGATCACCCTATATAGCATATTCATGTTACTTTCTTAAAGTTGATTTCATAGTTGACCTTAATCAGGTCAACTCCGTTCTCTTCAAGTTTAAGCTCCTTTTATACTCTAAAATCATATGCTTTTATTGTTGGTATTGATATGTAATATGCTTCAAGGTTTTGAGTTCGCGAAATAGTTACAACTGAAATACAAAATTGTATTATATCTTGAATTGCTTTTTTTCTGTGACCAGGGGAGAGAAAGGATTGTTACTGTTTAGAGTTGTTAGTTGAAAATGAGTTTAATCCATAGTTTCTTTATTATGACAATGAATGTTAGTGATTTATTTTCCACCTACATTGGTGGGAAAAATCAATCAATCCGATCCCATGAAGGATTAACGATGGGGTTACAAAAGTAATTATGAGATCATTGAAGTTAGACCAAGCAAAGTCATGTGTTAATCTTATAGGTTGTTTCCCTATTGGTGCTGGATTCATCGCTACTCATATTAATGACGACGAAATGTGTGAATCTGTAGTCAACGCAGCATCCGTGCAGCCTGTAGTAATTTATGTTGGAGTCGAGGAATTGCATTGCGAGGAAAGAGAGGTTTGATAGTACTGAGGAGTGTCAGAGAGCTCCAATCAGTACTGAATACATCACACTTGATTCTCAATTGACTACTCAAGTGGAAGCGTACGGGTCTGTACCAACAGAAGCTACCAATGTAGCTAGGACAAGTTCTGATTTTGTTGGTGATGTTGAAAGTGATGGTGGTGATGGGTATGAAACTATGTCTTTTGCAACAAGTACCGATGATGATGAGAGAGATGATAGTAATGCAGAGGAGCCTACTTTAAGGGGCACAGATCCATATAACAGGGTCAGAGCTTATTAGGGACTACTCAGTTAGAACAAGTCAAATAGAGGAGCACTTACTATCTAACAATGAGTACATGTGTCATGCTCAAACAGCTAGAGAATGGGATGAAGAGCTTACATTTGATAGGTTTTCAGATGAGTCAACTTTTGAACTTGAAAATTGCATGATGAACTAGAAGGTATGTGCTTTCATGATAAATATCACCGAGTTTGTCGCTGTGGTTGGTCTATCATCAACAATGTCGATTATGTGATCTACGCTTCAAATAAAGCCAAGTTCACCGACAGCACCAACATGCGAACAAGCTACACCTTGCATGTGGCGCTTACAAGTTCAAGTAAGAGATTAGGAGGTAAGGAGAATTGATAGGCTCACCACATACATGTAATCATTCAATCCTGTCAAACATAGCCATAAAATTTATATTAGTTATTTTATTCAACCTGCACTTAGGCGTCAACTCGATTTAAAGCCTAGAGAGATTATAGGCCGTATTGAGTCCAAATTTAACATACGAGTGTCTTACATGAAAGCCTGGGATGCACGGTGTAAGGCACTAAAGGTTATTTTCGATAGTTGGGAGGAATCTTACCGATCGTTGGAGAGCTTCATGTGTGTTATAGTATGCCGATCGTGAGTGCAATGCCGAGTCAAAGATTCCAACGATTATTCGGTCCTTCGAGCCTCAATTCGGTTGTCAATACCGCCCAATTTTATGTCTTGAGACTTTCCTCCTAAGTCGGAAACTCTACCGCAGTTGGAATTGATGTCAATTGTTTATTTTCACTAGCCTTCGTAGTAGTAGAATTAGAGTATTGAGTCATGGTGTTAGTTTCTACGGACACTCCAAGACTTAATTCCATTTATTTGTACTATAGGTGATTTGTGCATCATTTCTGACAGGCACGCAGGTTTGGTACGTGGTTGCAGAGAAATATTACCTGCAGCTTTACATCGCACGAGACATCCGAGGGAGAATTTTTAAAAGCGGTTAGACAACTTGGAGTCGAGACGTTAAGTTCATATGTCATAAAATATATGTCGCAAATAATGTGATATCCGTATTTTTAAAAGTATATGACCGATATCAAGAACATCAAACAGAGGCCTACGATTGGCTCGTATCAAGGATGTACATCGTGGTCTTTAACCCATGATAATGGGTAGTGTATGACATTGTGACAAATGCAAATTTTAACAGCACTTAAACTTTGGCACCAATTCAAGCACTAATCTGCAATATATTATAACATAATCGCCATATTCATGAAACGCCTAAACTCCCAAGAGATAACCACGACTCCATGCTCTCTCCTCGGGCTAAGGCAACTTTGCAAGATAGTGAACATGAGGCAAGGAGATTTCCGAGCCGACGTAAAGCGAATGAGTACCAAGTGTTCGATACCAGCAGAACCTACAAGGTTGAGTTGTGAAAATCATATCGTAGATGTACATGCAACCACCAAGCTTATCACATGTCATATCCTCACATCATTTACGTGTTAGGCGATATAAGCCACGTTTCACCGCATCTACTACTATACTTTGGACTACTACTGCAAAACCTACCAGGAAGCGTTTCATGTCATCCATGACCGTGATGAATGGACGTAACACATAACCGGAAACTGAGTACTATCCACCAAATATCAAGAGGAAGTTATGTCCACGCTCAAATAGATTCAAAATATTATGGATAAAAAATACTAAGAAGTAATAGGATTTGTATACAAAAAATGTTGATCATAACGAGTCCGCAAGATCGGGATCATGGGATCTAATCATGCGTGTATACTTAATTGGATGACTTTTAGGACTTGTACTATAAATTGTTTTAGATATTTTTGTACCAGTGTTGGGACTAGAAGGGTAGGGCTTCATCTATGCAACAATGTAACCATGGACAAATGAGTGCTCTAATCACACTCTCCTTGTTTGTTTGATCTTCATTTTTTTGGGAAAAATTTTAATTAGTTTATTTCATTTGATAATTATTTGAATTTCTATCAGCATGAAATTCATTTGATTTTACTCAACATAATTCTCTTAAAATTAGAATTTCTATCAGCATCAAATTTCACCTTTTCTCTATTTGTTATGAGCTTCTATAGGTTGCTAGAATTTTCTTAACATACTTTTGTAAATTTGATTATAACAAAATGAATCAAATAAATAATATGTATTTAGATTTCGATTTATAATGGTCAGATCAATCATCAACACAGACATCTATTTCTCTGTGATTTCAGTCCCTATCTCCATCAATTAATGTACTAAACAAAGGTAATTAGTAATCAATTCAAATGAATTACTCATTTGAAGCAAATGTTGTGATGATTAAAATATATAAAATTTTGGGAACCAGATATAACAATTTGGTTTGTAAATTAGGGTTATGAAAATGATTAATGAACTTACAATAGAAAAGTAAGGGATGAAAAGATTCTACACCTAAACACCTGTTTTACTTTCCCTTAATTGCACAGCATGAAAATTATTGAAAACAGGTCATTTGACTCTCTTCATTCGTCACAAGATGTCAAGATCTTCATCTTCATGAAGATGGTGAGAAATATGTGCATAGAATGATGGTCTCTCTTCCATTTACTTGAACTTCTTTCCTGTCCAAAACAATGGCAAAGCATTCATCAATTCATCTTCAAAAGTGTAGATCATATCTCATGTGATTTTAATAGAAAATTTTAAGAAGTCTCTTTATCCTATTTTACTTTCTCTGATTTTATACAAGAGAAATTAAGATGACTATTTAATCCTGTAATCATTGTTAAAGATTCCCAAAATGGGTAATGTGATTTAATTGTTACTGTTTGATTGTGGGTCGTGAAATGCCAGTATATCGTTTCTTCAGTTTTCACATCAATGAATGGGGAATTCCAAAAAAATATATATATATATATCATATGGAATGCTATTGCATGGGCTGTTGGTATATGGAGTAAATGTTTACGGTTTATTTTTCCTTGTGTTTAAAAAAATTTTGTCGAACATTCACAAAATCTGCGCATCGGGCCGCAATCACAAATTTTGTCCAACATGATAATTGTAGAATATTTCGTTAAGATTCCAACAAGATGAAGTTTGCTCAATTCGACATCAGATGAGTCCTGCACGAAAACTCGGCTAACTTTCAACGCACAATGCAAATTTTGCATTCAAAATCTGCTGCGCATCGGGCCGCAATCACAAATTTTGTCCAACATGATAGTTGTAGAATATTTCATTAAAATTCCAACGAGATAAAGTTTGCTCAATTCCGACACCGTATGAGTCCGGTACGCGCAAACTACGGTTGCTGCCTGAACTTTTAGCACAGCAGAGATGCATTTTACAAAAATCTGCCGCTGCAAATCAAAATTTTGTCCAACATGGTAGTTGTAGAATAATTCATTACAAATACAACGAGATAAAGTTTGCTCAATTCCAACACCGTATGAGTCATGCGCGAAACTACGCACGCTCGAACTTTCAAGACATCGCAGACATTTTGACGCTCGCAAAATCCGCTGCATCGAGCCACAATCACAAATTTTGTCCAACATGATAAAAATATTTCATTACGATTCCAACACGATAAGTTTGCTCAATTCCAACACCGTATGAGTCCGACTAGGAAATCCAGATTGCAAAATTCAAGCGGGTCGCAATCACAAATTTTGTCCAACATGATAGTTGTAGAATATTTCATTATTCCAACAAGATGAAGTTTGCTCAATTCGACACGTGAGTCCGTACTCAAAAAGACAACAGATTTTCTATTCGCAAAAATCTCGACGCAAATCACAAATTTTGTCCAACATGATAGTTGAATATTTCACGATTCCAACAAGATGAAATTTGCTCAATTCCAACACGATGAGTCCTGCACAAACTACGGTTTTCAACTGAGCAGCGATTTGCGACATTCAAAATCTGCTGCGCATCGGGCCGCAATCACAAATTTTGTCCAACATGATAGCTGTAGAATTTTTCATTACAAATCCAATGAGATAAAGTTTGCTCAATTCCGACACCGTATGAGTCCGCATGGAACTACTTGCTCAACTTTCAGATAGGCAGATTTTTCGCGAAAATCTGTATCGGCAGCAATCACAAATTTTGTCCAACATGATAGTTGTAGAATATTTTGTTACAATTCCAACGAGACAAAGTTTTCTCAATTCCGACACCGTATGAGTCGCAATTACGGTTGCCCGCACTTTCAACAACTGAGATTTTACATTCCGAACTACGGTTGCATAATCACAAATTTTGTCCAACATGATAGTTGTAGAATATTTCATTAAAATTCCAACGAGATTTTGCTCAATTCCCAGTATGAGTCCGCACGCGCAAACTACGGTTGCGCACTTTAAAGCACGTAGATTTTTACATTCGCAAAAATCTGCCGCGACGCAATCACAAATTTTGTCCAACATGATAGTTGTAGAATATTTCATTACAAATCCAACGAGACAAAGTTTGCTCAATTCCAACACCGTATGAGTCCGGTACGCGCAAACTACGGTTGCTGCCCTGAACTTTTAGCACAGTGCAGCAGATTTTGAGCGCATTCGCAAAATCTGCGCGTCAATCACAAATTTTGTCCAACATGATAGTTGTAGAATATTTCATTACAAATCCAAGATGAAGTTTGCTCAATTCGACCGTATGAGTCCGACGCACAAACTACGGTTTGTTGCCCTGAACTTTAGCGCAGCAGAGGCGACGCAAAATCTGCTGCTCATCGGCCGCAATCACAAATTTTGTCCAACATGATAGTTGTAGAATATTTCATTACAAATCCAACGACAAAGTTTGCTCAATTCCGACCGATGAGTCCGTACGCAAACCACGGTTGCTGCCTGAACTTTCACAGTGCGACAGATGCCGCAAAATCTGCTCGCCGCAATCACAATTTTGTCCAACATGATAGTAGAATATTTACATTCCAACGAGATGAAGTTTGCTCAATTCGACCGTATGAGTCCGCAGTAAACTACGGTTGCTGCAACTTTCAGAGCTCGCAGATTTTGCATCAAAATCTGCTATCAGGCCGCAATCACAAATTTTGTCCAACATGATAGTTGTAATATTTCATTCCATGAGACTAAGTTTGCTCAATTCCTCACCAGATGAGTCCGTACAAATACTTACTCGCACTTTCAGCAAGCAGCATTTTTGTGCACTTCGCAAAATCTGATCGTAATCACAAATTTTGTCCACATGATAGTTGTAGAATATTTTTTTACGATTCCAACAAGACAAAGTTTGCTCAATTCCAACACCGTATGAGTCCGATACGCGCAAATTACGATTGCTGCCCTGAACTTTCATCAAATATTTCTATATAATTATTTTTCTTTCCCTCTTACTTGTAGCCATTTCTATTAGTGTTGACCATGAAAGAGTCAGAGGATGGGCTCAGCGACATGAGCTTCAGATCACATAAGTCCTATATGTTTTTATAGCAAATTTAAGAAGATTCTTGAATTTTTCTCCTCTCTCTCTAGACTCGCACACAGGTTTGCATCCGACTATATTTGTTAAAAATTGCATATTGGTTAATATTTAAACGTCAATGATATTAAATTGCCACAAAATTGACTTAATGCATTTTTCTTAATATAATACTCCATGACTTTGTCTTGTTTATGCTACTGAATAGATTTATGGTAAGTTGATATAGATGTTTATCCATTGGGTGCAGTTATGTTAGTGCAAACAGGAGTAGTTCTTGTTTTGATAGACAATCTTCCAGTTGAAAGCTAAATTGTTTTCTCTCAACAAAAAGCAAAAGCCAAATTGGGCAGAGATCGATCGAGATTCGACTTCAGTTGTCACGGATTTTGTGGTACCTCCTAAAGCTTTTATCTACAGAAAGATGAAAAATGGCCGCTTGATAAAGAAAATATATGTACGATTTTGACTAGTTTTAAGTATTTTAACAAATAATATGTGAAAGTGCCTTTTTACAGTGTATTAAAAGAACAAAATATAATGAATGAATGTATTTGAGTTTTAAACCGGCTTTACTAACTTTCCCGTAATCCTTGTTGATTTATGTGACTAACACTTTGATTGCCAGCCATTTTAATTAACCTCGCCTTACATTCATTGTTTTTTAGGTATTAATCATGACTCTTGTTAGCCTACAGTTTTACAAAGATTTCATTTTTATGAGTCTTCACATAGATCCCCACCATAACATATGCATTACTTTTCACCATTTCTGCTATCATGTGACTTTGCATGACAATGTAGAAAACCAGTTGAATGCATGTTTGTTTGTTGGATGATAAATTTATCTAGATGAAAGAAGTCAATTATAAATATATTTTTTAATCTAACATGTTTAAGTCTCTTTTATACGTCATATTTCTTAATCTAACATGTTGAATTCAATTGCTTTGTTGATTATAGCTTGTAAACAAATGTTGCCTTTGTTGTAGATAGGATGTCTCAGAAAAGAAGGTTCATGCAGGAGGTGAAGAAACAGAGGAGATCAGAGGACTACGGCCCTCCGCCGGCTGAAGTTCACCCTAGTATAGCTACACTACGTGGTCGGCACAGAGCAGCACATCCTGATTTGGTAAATTTTTTTAAATCAAATTGTGTATATGGATTGTTCTTATAGTTTTGTCTACTGAACTATAAATTCATCTGTAGGTTTACGGATGCCGCATCACATATACTTATTCAAAGATTGGCCAAAGCCCTATTAATAACCGCTTAATGACTAGTTTGGATTGTGTGTCTCGATGCATATTCGCTAGATCACTACCTTCTCACAATATTCGAACGCTATCTTCGCAGACAAATTAATTTCATTTGCCCATTGGGGAGATGACGATCATATTGCAGGATGTTACTATGATCCCGGTGTTGATAAATAGTATTAGTAATGAATGTTGTTGGTGGGGCGTGGTGAGGGCGTGCGGGCATCTTGGCCGATTGTGTAAATGAGTTGAGGAGTACATCCAGCCGGACTGCCTACCACGATCCGATCCAGCCTCATATCACAGCAAAGTTCAGAATGGGGCAAGCGCATGCACAGACATGTTTGCCCTTACGGTGGCTGCATTGGACGTATTATAGGGATTCTTACTTAGATCTATCGTTGCTTCAGTTTAGTATGCATGTCAGAGCATACTCTTTGCTATTGACTATTTCCTTATGCCAAACACATCTTCTTCGGAGATTCACGATTCCGCCTATTGGAGGATCTTGACACATTTAGGGAGTTCTCATTAGGATCAGTGTTTGCTCATTTATGTGGAGCTCCATGAAAACGGTCGAAGTGCATGAATATGACTGGTTGCCTATAGTTACTGCAGGTATGGGTGTGAGAGCATGTTCATGTCGTCAAACCAACGTTGCATATTCCATATCCGACAGACATAGATGGGCTGAGTGTGTGTTGTCGCTGGAATGAAGGGTATGTTTGAGAGATGACGCCAACCCATATCAAAGTTTATAGAGACGAGCTAGATGGCCTACTGCAGAGTCAAGTATATTGCTTTGTAAGTTTATTTTTTGGGCCCATTATTGTATGTAGATAGCATAGCTAATATTCATTTTAAACAACACAGGTGATTTGGGAGTCATACGGAGTTCGATGCACGCTCGCAGAGATATGCACGCGACATATGTAGAGTACCTTTAATTAGCTGAAAACGAGTTGAGTGACACCCTGCTCGGGCTTGGCCTTCCACCTGACCGTTGCCATAGATTCTCGCATGCGAGTGGATGGTCAAGGGAAAGCCGACGTGAACTTGGTTGATTACCATACGATATTGCGCAGGGAGAGAGCGTAAGGGATTTAGTTGTGGTGGACTCTTCCCGAGGGGAGGGGTGCGCCATTAATCGATACAATCTTGGGCTTCACTATATATGCTGAAGGCACCTACAATACCCCCAGACACTTATTACCCTCGAGCTCCTGAAGACCGACTTATGATAAGCCAGCATTTCTTAACTGTAATAATATTTTTTTTACTACTTCCAACATAATTCGAGTTCTGTCAACGCAGCATGAGCACATATTGAATATCGAGGACATATTTCAGCATTATTTTGGGAGGGATGAGGACATAGAGTTTCAAATCAATCAACGGTAAGTAGAGGAGCGCGCAACATGCATATTTCTCGATAATGGGACACTAGCATTCAAACTTCGTTTGCTGGATGGACCGGCGATGGATATCCATCATCTCACCGGTCGAACCATCTGCATATACATTCACACATACAAGATATTCATACCGAGAATGTGGTCAGATACCTGGCAAAGAATCCCTCCTACATGTGGGGCTCCGTCATTCCATATGACACCCCCATATGGACTGTATCATGGTTTATCGCTTCCTACATAGTCTTCAGTTGATATACCTAGTGCTACATACTTGGGTTACTCAACAACCCTCCGAAAGTTGAAGAAGACGATCAAACATCATACGAGACCGCCGTACCACACCCATTACATGTGATGCAATACAGCGCATCCGAGATAGTATCTGTACTATTATCTTCTTTCCATGCGATTATATTTTGTTGTATTTGCACCTATCTTATTGTATCTCACCGGCATCGAACTAATTTATTATTTTCGTTATCTTAATTTATAAAATTCATATCTTTTTGTGTTGCTTTATTTATACATTTTATGTGTTTAGAAGAAGTTGTACATTGATGTATGTTTTTCGGTGAGAATATTCCCTTTGGTAGTAACAAGAGAGATAGTTAGTCGTGTTCTAAACTTAGTTTGAGTTGGCTTCTTATCCTTGTTTGAAAATGGTTGCATTTCTAATACTAGCACATTCACTTCTCTTATATGAATATAATAATATGAATAATTATCTCCAAACAATAAGACTAATGTGCTAGCAACACCTGTTTATATGTCATGACTCTTAAAAAGTTGTTAATTGCACTTCATTAAGAGTGTTTGTTTAGCGTGAGTTATTTGTGCATATCATCATTGTTCATTTCTCAAAATCTGTTGTGCATCGGGCCACAATCACAAATTTCTACCAACATGAAAGTTGTATAAAATTTCATCACGATTTCAACGATATAAAGTTCGCTCAATTCGACATCATGACCGATCGCACAACAGTGCTCAATTTTCAGCGCTAGCTTTTTTGCGATTCGCAAAATCTGCTACTTATAGGTCACAATCGTAAGTTTCACCAACATAAACGTTGTAGAAAATTTCGTTACGATTCCAACCATATGAAGTTCGCTCAATTCCGATGACTCGATACGCGAAAATACGACAACAGCTCCACGCAGTTTTTTTATGCAAAATTTGCTGTGATCGGGCAATCGACGATCAACATTGTAGAAAATTTCGTATGATTCCAACGATACTAAGTTTGCTCGACACACCATCTCGACTGACACGTGCAAAATACGAAATCCGCCTTATTTTTTATTAACGGACGATTAAAATAGCCCACGTCGTCGTCATCCGAGGCGACGAATAGGCCTATTATGCTGATTTTTTTTTTTGCCTAAATTGATAATTATGATTAGGATTAAGCCTAATTTAAAAATTTTGCCAAGGCATATCTAAAAAGACTTAGAAAGTATAAAAAGGACTTTAATTTATTAGGATTTAATGAGAATATGACAAATAAGACACACTAGAGAAAAAGGATTCATTTAGGCAACTCTATGTAGTGGGATTAAGGCTTATTGTTATCATAGTTGTAATCATGGTGGCTATGAAAATGGAGTGAGACTAAGAAGGTTGAATTATATTGAATTTTGCTTTTAAATTTGATTTTATAATTGCTAATACTTTATTTAAGAAAATATATATATATTATCACTTATAACAATGGACCTAGTAAAAGCACAGATTGCTTTTTTTCTTATAAAAAAAATGAATCGTTTATATTGTAAAAATTATAAGATCATTCTGGATGAAAAGTTAAGCACTCAATATCGACGACTAGTTTTGAATTTTAAGATGAAGGGTTGGAAGATGGAAAATAAATCGAAGCATTGCCTTAAGATCAAATGGAGGTATTTAAAGAACGGTAATAAAATACATTTAAGAATAAGCTACAAGAACTTAAGATTTGGAGTGCTCATGAGAAGGCTATTATTATGTGAGAAAAAGTAACAAATAAGAATAAACTAGTTGTAAAAATTATGCTTCAAAAATCAAAAGAAAAAATTCTTATTAACAAAAACATTTGGTATTAGAGTCAAAATTTGTAAAAAAAATATTAAAAATAAAAAATTTATTATAAAAATTAGTTTAAATATAAAAGCTTAAAGAATTAAAAAAGAAATAGAGTGGCTCATAGAAATTCTAAAAAAATATTATGTGATACAAAGAATTCAATATTTAGTAATTTCTATAATAAATTATATAATAAAGAGGGCCTAAGTTGTATATAAGGTAAGCAAAGATTTAGTTAAAGTGAAATACATTAAAAATAAAGATCATAAAATACTTTTTAAAGAGAATACTCAATATATGTGGATAAGATATTTTGATAAACTTTTCAACAAAAGTAATTGACTTTAGCGATCTTAGTACTATATATATATATATATATATATATATATATATATATATATATATATATATATATATATATATATATATATATATATATATATTTGTTTTATCATTGTATTAGTAAACTGAAGTTGAAGAGGCTTTAAAGATAATGAGATGTGGTAAAAGTATTGGGCTTGATGATATTCCAATAGAAGTGTGAAAATGCTTGGGAGATCAAAAAAATTTCTTAGAATACAAATCTTTTTAATATAATTTTAAAAAAAAAGATATCATATGAGTGCATAAAGAGTTTATTAATTCCTATTTTAGGGATAAAGATGATGTACAAGAGTGTCAAATTATAGAGAAATTAAATTAATGTCATACATTAAAATATGAGAAAGTAATTGAGCATAGATTATGATGTTATATAAAAATTTCTCAATGCCAATTTAGATTTATGTCGGATAAGTCTACCATGGATTTTATTCATTTATTGAGAGGTTTGATGGAGAAGTATAGAGACAACAAAGATGCCACTTGTATACTAGAGATGCCACTTGTATTCAAACACAGAGGTTTGACCAAGTATTTTACTATTTTGATTCGATTACATCAAGTATCAGCTTTAAGCCCATATATTTTAACTTTAGTTATGAATGTTTTTACTAGACATTTACAAGAGGATGTATCTTGGTGTATGCTTTTTACTGATGATATGTTTCTTGTTGATACGACTAAAGAAGGTGTTCAAGAAAAACTTGAATTATGGAGGTCAACCTTAACGTATTAAGGCTTTCACTTGAGTAAATCTAAAATCGAATACATGGAGTGTAATTTTAATTGTAGAGGATCTAGTGGCGGATTAGTGATAATAGGTGATCAAGTCATTAAAGAGAGTGAATATTTTAGATATCTTAGGTCTATTGTTTAAAGTGATGGTGATATAAAAGGGGATGTTATTAGTAGAATTCAAGTTAGATGGTTGAAGTCGAGGAATGTTGGGGCTTGTTGTGTGATAGGAAAGTATCGATTGGACAAAAGAAAAAATTTTATAAGATAGTGGTGAGACCTACAATGCTTTATGGTGCAGCTTATTGGTCAAGAAAAGAAGAAAAAAGTTAGTGTGGAGATGAAGATGCTCGTAGATGATGAGTGGCTTTACACTTAGAGACAAAATGAATAACAAATATATACGTGATAAGGTTGGAGTAGCTCTAGTGGCAGATAAGATTAGAGAGAATCACCTTAGATGATTTGGTCACATAAAATGATGATCGTCTGATGACCTAGTTAGGAGAGTAGATGTATTAGATTCAGCCTATATTAAGAAAGGTAGATGTAGACCTAAAAAGGCTTGGTTAGAAAGTATAAAAAATGACCTTAATTTATTAAAATTAAACAAGAATATGACACTTAATAGGACACATTGGAGAAAAATGATTCATATAGCCGACTCCATATAGTGGGATATAGGCTTCTTGTTGTTGTTGTTGTTGTATATTTAATGAAGAGATTAAGAGGGAGTTGGGTTGGAAGTCATGAGGGTATGAGTACTCAACTCTTTGAAAAGCTTAAGATGTGAGGAATAAGTAGGTTTTAGTGAGGCGAGTTAAGAAGACGTCAAATGATTAAATTTGGATGGACTATAGATGACTTAAGTACTATGCGAATAACTCGGTGTATGAATGTGGGGATTGAATGAGAAACTCTAAATTAATAAAGGGAAAATAAAGAAGAAAATACAAAAAAACTTAAGAAAATACAAAAGAAAAAATAAGAAAAAAACAACAACCACTCTCTAAACAGAGTCATTCTAGATCACCAAATCAAGGAACAATGTACTGCCATCAAGCAATCAACTAAAATATGATGATAATTTCTTCAAAATTGATTTCATTTCATCAAAGATATATTTCATTCTAGGATTATTGACATTTATAAACATTACAAAACATGGATTATTCAAAATATTACAAATATGAGAAAAGATAGCAAAACACTATATTTATATTTGCTACGAGGCTCTTAAAATGATAGCCAAATAAGCAATTAACTTTGACTCAAGGATGAGTCATCAAGGTGAAGTGACAATGACATGGCAACATTTAACTCTTCACTTGGACTAAAATTTAGCTCACATGACACTTAACATTTTAAATGATTTTATACCACTAGTATTTCTACAAAACTCAATAAATCATATTCTTAAAAATACAAAGTGCAATAATAAAAGTAATGTACAATAAATTTATTTAATTGAGCCTTATAAAAATTTATAATGTTATTAATTGGAGAAGATTAAACATCAAACCTTAGAATTTTTTCCCATTTTCATAAACATCCACAAATCTATCATTCTTGTACTGCATCATGAGGTAGGTAAGAGCACGTGCCATCATCTCCTTAACTCCTCTCATAAACTAAATTTGACTTTAGAAACTAAATTTTTTTACTGGAGAATAAATATTAGAAAGAGAAGGAAAACAACATAATATCTACCAGGAAAGAAGAACTTACATTTCATGCAAGTGAAGGAGCCACCTAAAAAAGGTAATTTCTTTCTTCATAAAGCATAGCATCTATACATTAACATTTGAACTCTTGACTTTGCAGCATCCATATTCTTCCTTCCAAGTGATTCCAGCAACACAGCACTTGAATGGCTCCTAGGAATAAAACCTTTTTGTATCATTTCCTCATAAAATATGCATGCGAGTTTCACGTTCCCTGTCCGACAAAGTCCACGCACAAGAAGCGTGTATGTTCCAAGGTCTAGGTTGATATCCCTTTTAAACATATGACCCAGTAAATACAGAAGGATCCTCATCCATTTTCTTTACATGACAACTTAAGTATGGGAGTATATGTCTTGATATCGCTTGCATGAGGTTTCCTCCATTTTCATAAGTAGTTTCAAAGCATGCTCCTCGAGAATGATAGCTGAAATTAAGGTGTTGAATGTTGTCACGCTTTGGAGAGATTTCTCTTTCATGCATCTCCTCATATACATTATAGGCTTCTCTTAATTGACTGCTCTAGCCATATGTAAATTAAAGAGTTGTAGATGAAGCATCAGGCAAACAACCATCACTCTCCATCTTGTTTAGAACCGAAAAGCTGCTTGAGTTTCCTTTGCCTTTCCAAAAGAATGCATTATGATGGTATAGGTTATGACATTAGCGGCATCCTGTGGCTTTCATCTCATCAAGAATGCTTCAACCTTGAAAATAAAATCTCTTTCCAAGCAAGTAAGCTTCACCAAACTAGTATATGTAATTACACAAGGCTTAAAACCCAATTCTTTCATTTCCTCTAAAGTCGCCAAGCTTCTTGAAGTTTCCTAGCTTTGCACCATCCATGAATCAATATATTAAAAGCATTAGCCGAGTTATTTCTCTTCTTAGACCCAAAAGGCATCTCTTGCACGCATAGCACTCCTCTCCTTGCATAGAGAATCCAACAGAATGTTCATAGCCACAATATCTTTGCTAATCCCAAATCGCTCCATGTCATTAAAGGCTCTTATAGCATCTTTCCACCTAGCAGCCCCGCTAGCCTTCTCAATGACCTTCGTCATAGTTGATAGCGATATTAATCCACCATGACCGATTCATTTCCTCAACCAAGCCCCACATTGTCTCAATTGCCGACTTTCCCAATATGTCAATCATCATATCATATGAGTTAGAAAGTGCTTATATCCCATTTGAGCATCACCCACCAAGAAACCCAAGCCAGGGATCCAATCATTGCTAAACCTTTTCAATATCTTATCTACCAAATCCTTTGAAACCTTTGGCGGTAATTACTCAGAGTCAAGACAACCTCCTCAGGATAATTGAACCTTACCTTCAAAACATCACTGACTTGATCAACATCAACATCAACATCTTCAAAAGGCTCGTTCCGAACAAAAGCCTTGCGTGCACTGGTTTTCTGAGCCTCAATATCTCCAATCGCTTTGGGAAGCAAGAAATCATCTTTCAACCAAAATCACAAGCTTGCTCACCCTCCGCAAACCTAAACCAATCAGGCAGCTCTGGCGAATAAACCACGTTAGAGAAGTAACCAAAGAGGGTATAGATCGCTGGAATCTTTTGAGGAGAAAATTTAAAAATTAGAGTTGAAGCCAAGCTTTGATGATAATGAGAAGTCTTAAGCAAGACCCACATTTCAAATCCAGTCAAAAGACTCAAAAAGCAAAGAGAACATTCTAATGGGCATTACATCGAACAGCTGGTCTGCTATAACAAAGCAACCCTGAAGAGGTATGAAGGATTACAAGCAGATTACACAAGATTAAAATCAAATCAATTTAAAAAGTTTAAAAGTGATAATATTCTAATGATCACTGGAGCTATAAAAAAAAAATTAATAATGTCAATAAACAAATAAATGGAATATAGAATGTTTAATAATATTACCTTCGATGTAATATCTTTGAAGTTTTGGAAGAATAATCCTTCTTGCCACGCTTTGCTCTATCTTGCCTATCTCCCTCAAAATATGAATCTGAGTCACTCAATGATATCAAGTCTACTGTTTTCCATGGGAATGATCTTTCCATTTCGTGATGGCCCTTATCTTAAAACAAAAAGAACTATAATCCCTTTTAAAGAATAACTGCACATATATATGCTAAAGGTTAAGTATCATGCAAAAATATGGATAGCAATCACAGAAAGTGTTGTGAATGTTATAAACTACTATTAGGTCATGAGATCCAAAATACAAATCACATAATCAAATTTTCTAAGTCAATATATCCCAAAAAATGCATTTCGCAATAAAAAAAACAAACCAGGCGATTTAAAATTAATAGAAAATAGATTAGATCATAAAATCCAAAATACAAATTAAGTAATCAGACTTTCTTAAGTCAACATGCCCCAACTGCATACTAGCTATTTTAAAAAAAAAAAAAAAAAACAAACCAAAGCGATTCAAAAAGTAAACAATAGAAAATAGATTATGCGTATAACAAGATGACAATGTAGAAATTAAATTCCTCAATTTTAGTCGTATCGTCCTGCATGTATCAACTAGCTGGAAAAAGAAAAAAAAATAACTATTCTTTGTAGTAACATGGTTAAATATCCAAAAACTAATGGGATTATTTTTAAAATAGGCTTAGTGTTAATCTTAATTAGGCGTTTAGGCACAAAAAAATTTTATTTAGCAAAATAGGCCTAGTCTTGTCAACGGACGGGCGGCGGATAACGCTGGCGTCGTCCGTTGACGGATTTATCGCCAAACGGTCGTCCGTCAAGCGGACGGCGCGCCGCTCAACTCCGCGTATCGATCGTCGTTTGGCGGACGGCGACACTGTTATGGCAAAATCCGTGAGCTCCGATCTACTTTCCCTTTATGTCCTTCTCCGTGCTCGTTGTTCGCCCATCGATCCGGCCGCGAGATCTCACGAAGCACCACCGGAGCTCGTCGCCGGCAAGGAGAGGTCGCCGTCGGCCTTATTTTGGGCAAACAAACCGTAAGCCGCGATTTTATTTCTCTTTTCCTCCCAAACATCTACTCGGCTCCTCAGCGGATTTCAGAAAAGCGCCCGCTTGGGGAGGTCACGGCCAAGGGAGAGCTCCCCATCGTCAGTTGAGTCGCGCCGCGGATATTTTTTTTAGTTCGTCGTGATTAAGGTAATTTTTCTCAACTTGTGATAGATCTAGCAAAATCATTTGAGTTATTTAGCTACATTTGTATTTCTTCCCGAATCCTTATCTTTTGTTTAAAAGATCCCTAGAGTTGTGAAGTAAAAATTTGTGGAATTTGTGAATTGAAATCTAAGGATAGCAAGGAAAAATTATTATTCATGTTTAGCTTGTATAGTTCATAATGAAGTTGTTCAATTTGTTTAGCTCGAATTGGATCGGCTTTCATATAATGGAGATTGTAGTTCATGTGAGATTATAGTTCATGTGAGATGATATTTAACCAAGTTATGTTACTTTCACATTGGGATTAAAGTATTGATATATTTTAATTAATTATTTTCTAGAAAACAATTAAATTAATTTCAAAATGATTGTAATAATGACTAAATATTTTATCTAAGGATAGCAAGGAAAACATTATAGATATTTATACAAAATTTATTTTTTATATGATTTAGTCATTTTATATACCAATGTAATTAATATGTCATGAAAATTTTCCCAACGATTACTATTGGCCTGTGGAAGTATCTATTACATTTATGAGTTATTTGGATCTCAAATAAATTTTATATATTTTATTTTTATAATAAAGATGATTTAATTATGGTAATTAAGTATTAATTATGTAATTTTAATTTTATATTTTACCAACGGAGATGTTAATTTGGTTCTTTGGAATTTTAGTTTTTACTTTTATGCTTTGATTTGAATTAGTTGTAGATTTTTTACCGTAAGATGAATAGTAATGTATTTTACTAGAACTATCAATAAATCTCTAGTTACTCTACAATAGTAGGTTAATTTACTAGAAATATGATTTTGCAAAGTTTGGGATAACTACAATGAATTGTATTATATCTTGAAATGTTTTTTCCTGCGAGAGGAGAATTCTTGCTTATTGAAGTTGTTGTTAGTTGAATATGAGTTCGCATGCGCATAGATCTTTATTATGATGGCGGCGAATGTTGTTGGTAATTTCTTTCCAACCTACATTGGTGGAAAAAATCGATCAATGTATATCCCACGAAGGACTAACCTGTTGGGGTTACGAAGGCGAATCATGAGATCATTAAGGTTAGACCCTGCGACGTCAGTGTTAATCTTATAGGTCGGTTTCCTATTGGTCTTTGGATTTATTGCTACATATTATTGCGGCGAAGTATGTGATTGATTATAATGCGGCGTCGGTGCAACGTAGTAATTTATGTTGAAGTTCGAGGTTATGAGGAAAGAGATATTGCCATTCGAGGAGCATCACGAGGCTTCAATTAGTGATGTCACACTTGATTTGCATGAAAGCTTTCGGCGGAAGCATACGTGGTCTACCGAACGGTAATGTAGCTGGCACAAGTTCTGCAATTAGGAGTGATGTTCATGGTGACGTAGGTGATGGGTATGAAACTATGTCTTATGCAACAAATCAGATGATGATGATGAGGGAGGCGATAGTGATGCAGATGAATCTTCTTTAAGGGGCAAATATCCATCTAGCAGTGTTAGAGAGCTTATTAGGGACTACTCAGTTAGAACAAGCCAAACAGAGGAGTACTTGCTATCTAACAATGAGTATCTTCGTCATGCTCAAACAACCAGAGAATGGGATGAAGAGGAAACATTTGATGGGCCTTCAGATGAGTCAACTTTTGTACATGAAAGTTGCATTCCAGATGAACTGCATGAAGGGATGTGCTTTATTGATAAAAGGCAGTTGTTGTTTGCGGTTCAGGGTTGGTCTATCATAAACAACGTCCAGTATGTGATCTATGCCTCAAATAAATCCAAGTTCACCATATTGTGCACTGAATATGCGAACCGAGCTACACTTGCGGTGGCTTACATGCAAGTTCAAGTAAGAGATTAGGAGGTGCATGGAGAATTGGCAGCTTAAGTACACGACATACATGTAGTCATTCGGTTCTTAGTCGGACAGACAATGCGGACATTTTATCGATTATTTCATTCCGCCATTATGATAAAGCCCGGGAGATTATTGGCCGTATTGAGTCCAAATTTAACATACGCGTGTCATACATGAAAGCTTGGGATGCGCCGCAGCTAAAGGTTATTTTATTTTCAGTGGGAGGAATCTTATCGATCGTTGAGATATTCATGTCATTATGCTCGGCAATGCGGGATCGGTTAAGTCGGTCGTCGAGTCACGATTTCGCCGATTATTAGTCCTTGAGCCTTGATTCTTGGTTGGCATTCGTGTAATTTTATGTCTGGATGGGACTTTCCTCTAGGTAAGTCTGGGGGACTCTACTACCGATCGAATTGATGCAACGGATTATTTCCACTTGCCTTTGCAGTAGTAGAATCAGAAAGTATTGAGTCGTGGTGTTGGTTTATACGGACACTACAGGAGATGGTTCCACTGATCTCTACAAGAGGTGATTTGTGCATCATTTCGGACCGCAGCGGGGTTGGTCGGGCTGCGGGGAGAGATATTGTGCATCGCTTTTACTAAGACATTTCCGAGAAAACTTTAAAAAACCGTTAGACAACTTGGGATCGAGGCGTTGAATTCATATGCCAAAAAAATGTATGTGGCGGGTATCTTCGATGATATCGCATTTTAAAAGGTGTATGACCGATATCAAAACATCAAACCCGAGGCCTACGATTGGCGTAGAAAGGGATGTACATCGATGGTCTCTAACCCACGATGATGATGCAGTATGGCACCATGACTAATCGGTGAATCTTGGCTTTACTTAAGAGAAACACGTGGCTTGCCAATTCGGGCATTGGTCTCGCAATATATTATAACATTATTTTTTGAAACGCCGGACTCAAACATCGGCGAATCAGCGGGACTCCATGTTCTCTCTCCCGTCAAGGCAAATTTGCGGGGTAGTGAACGAGGCAGGAGATTTCCTGATCCGATACGAATTAACAATAATGAGTACCAAGTTTTTGCTTCTAACAACAGATCATACAAGGTGGAGCTGTATGAGAACAATATGTCTCGATGTACATGCAGACAACCACAAGCTTATCACATGCCATGTCCTCACGTCATTTCTGTGCTAGGGCAGCGACATATAAGCCACGTTCCGTACGTATCGGTCTACTACACCTTGGACTACTACTGCAAAACATACGAGGGAACGTTTCATGTCATCTCCGATCGCGATGAGTGGCGGAACACATCACCGGAACTTCCGATGCGCCCACCAAATATCAAGAAGAAGTCGTCGTTCGCGATTGAAAATCTATGGATGAAAATCGGAGTAATCGAACTTGTAGTTTATGTAAAATAGTGGTCATAATAGATCAACGCCATGCCTGAGTAATGTATTAATGTGTGTATTATGGATAAATTGTTGTCATATCTGTATTCCTAAGTTTTGACATTATAATTATGTAAACTTTTTTCGTGAAAGTTTGTCTAGCATGTCTTCTAGCGTGGGTATTAGGAATCCATATTTGATTGTAATCTTATTAATAGTTCTGCCGTTTATACACATGCGCCAACTTTGATCTTTTTTTGGAACTAATAGTGCAGTGCGCAAGGACTTACTGGATCATCTTCTTTATAATTCATCAATAATCTGGCAAGATTTGTGTTCTTTAGGACTCATCTGGTAGTGTGGGCGGTTGGCGAGAGGCATTTGTTGTAAAATCAATTTGGTGTTGTATAGAGGAGGCAACTTAGCGTAATTCAGTTGGGCAAATGTTGAAACATTTGCAATAGTTGGTTAACCATTGCTGGAGTATTATTAGAATGCATGTTTGTATTTCTAAAATTATGTAATCTTTTTTTCGTGAACGTTTTTGTTTCTTAAAATCGTTTATGCTTACAATCAAGTCTGATTTGCTGCGTCCGTGATTCGGATATGAAATCATTTTGTTGTCATTTTCTACTTGTTTTCTATCTGTATTTTAAGTTATCTTCGTTTCATCAAGGTCTTAGTTTCTGCCTATCAATTTAAAATTTCTTGATTTGTGGTGGTTTAGATTTAGAGATTGCATATGGTCTTTGCATTATTCACCGCTTTCTAAATGTTGCTATGTGTACGCTATTTCCTAATAATATCTGTTGTTTCATTTGATATATCTGAGTAGACTCTCATTTGTATTGAGGAGTTCAGAAATTGTGTTTTGTGTGTGCTCAAGAAATTCTGCTAATTGTTAACTTATCTGAAAGGAGAGATGTCCCTTCAAAACCGTTCCGGCTGCATACACGAACGCGGGAAATCTGCTGCGTCGGGCGCGTGCGTCGACGACAGGAGAGTTGTAGAAATCCGTTCGGTTCCGGCGATATGAATTTCGTTCTATTCGGCTTTGTTTCATAGTGCAGGATTCGCCGGCTTCGTCACAGTTCCTGCAGCGCAGCGATAATGCGGATCGAAATCTGCTGCGTCGGGTCGTGGCGCGTCGACCAGCATGAGAGTCGTGAAATCGATCGGTTCGGCGATATGAATTTATTTCCATTCGACACCGTTTGAGAGAATGCGCTGAATTTTAGCCGGCGTCAGATTCTGCAGTGCAGAAACTGTGACGCAGCCGCTAAATTCAGCTGCTTCTCAACGTGTCGGAATAAATTCGTCGGAAAATTCTCTTCATCTGGTCGAATACTGACCGGCAGCGCAGCAATTTCCGCATCCGCATTATCTCGCTGTGCAGGAACGGGCGTAAATCGCTGCATGAAACAAAGCGAATAGACGAAATTCATATCGTCGAACGAACATTTCTCTACAACTCTCTGTTATTGAACGCCGCTCGCCCGACAGCGTTATGTGCATGAACGGTTTTGAATGCTGGTTTTGGTATGTAGTCTTCAAAGGATTATGAAGTCATCTGTGCATCTGTTCATCTGTAGTCTTTTATGTACATACACTCTACAGTTTATGCTGTAGTTTTTGCGATAGCTTTGATTTTCAGACTTTTTATGTACATATAGTCTTTCTACATGTTGATGCAAACTGTTTACAGGTCTCAATGTTCCATTGTAGCAACCTGTTTCATTGTAGCAGGTCCTTATTCATCTCTTCCGATGTTTCTCATAATTGTTGGTTATGTATTTAGCTATATGTAATTAGTTATATGTGTAATTTGGAAACATGAAGTTCTGGGTGATGCATGTGTATGAAAGAATTAGTAGATTGATGTTAGTTGCTGTGTAAAATTGGAAGTAAAACATCATGACGTAATTGGTATACATATTTTGTTTGGCATATGCTATGGGTGATGCATATTTATTACAGTTTATAATTTCAAAAACGTCGCTCTATGCCATATAGTTTGAATTTAATTGATTTGACGGTGCTATAGGTAGGATGTCTGTCGAAGAAGGTGCTCGCCCCGCCCGCAGGAGGCGAAGACGTGCAGAGGAGCCTGCAGTGGACTACGGGCCTGCGCCGGCTGAAGTCCACCCCAGTATAGCGGCACTACGTGGTCGGCACAGAGCAGCACATCCTGACCTGGTAAGATTTTGTAAGGGAATCTGTGTGTATTGATTTTTCTTATATTTTCTATTTACTGAACTATAATCTCATACTGTGCAGGTTTCTGTTCTGGATATGGCATCACACATGCTTATGTTCAAAGAGTGGCGGTGAAGCGTCCCATTCATGACCGCATTACAGGCGGTTATTGGATTGTGTGTCAGATCACGATTGCATATCGCATCACCACATTAGGCGGTGGTCTTCTGAAACTCATTCCATTTGCCCATTGGCGAGATAGTCACCGCGGGATGTTGCCATGATCTCGGTATTGAGATACGGCCGCTATTATTGGACGAATGTTGTTGGTGAGGCGACGGTGGGCATCGTGGCATTCGTGATGAGTTGATAGGAGCACATCGAGCCGAACACGCCTATCACGATCCGATCGGCGACATCACGAGTTGAGAATGGGGCGGCGCCGCAACTGTTGCCACGGTGGTTCTGGGCGTATTGAGATTCTTAGATATGCGAGCATCGGTTTAGCATGCATCTCGAGCTTACATTCTTTTGCGATTGGGCTATATGCGGGCCCGTGTTGGAGGCACTACGATATCGCCTCTTGGAGGATCTTGACACGTTCAGAGAGTTCTCATTAGGAGCAGCGGTGCTTGCTCATTTATACAGGGAGCTCCATGAGGCGACGAAGCCGAAGCGCACGAATATGGCTGGTTGCTTACAGTTACTGCAGGTGTGGGTGTGGGAGCATGTTCATGTTGGCAGACCGACGTTACATATTCCATGCAAACTAGATGGGCTCGTGTGGGTTGTCATTTGGAATGAAGGGTTTGTCCAGAGAGGTGGAATATTAGAGTTTATCGAGATGGAGGATGGCTCTAGTCGGTATGTTTTTGTATGTGCATCATTTGTGACAACTTTTGTATGTAAATAGCAACTAATATTCATCTAAAACAACACAGGTTATATGGGAATACACGGAGCTCAGATCCGTGCACGTGTCGCAGATATATGCTTGCATGGGGATGACATATGGTTGGCTAAAATCCGATTAGTTGGAAACGAGTTGAGTGGCACCAGCCTGATCGTGTGCTCGAGCGGTTTGGCCTTCCACTACGGCGAGGTTGCACCGGTAGAGTCTTCTTTTAGTCGAGTGGATGGTCGAGGACATGGGCGGGTTCATTTACATATATTGCGGTGGGAAGCGAGCGAGTCGTTGTGGTGGTAGACTCTACAGTCGGTGCAACCATTAATCGATACATGAGATGGTATCGGTCTTGAAATTGTATATATTTGAAGGCACGCACAAACACGTATTATCCTCGAGCTCCTGGAGATCGACTCATGGTAAGCCATCATTTCTTAACTGTGATAATCCTTTTTTTTAATTACATCATAATATGCGGTCTGTCAATGCAGCGTGAGCACATATTGAATCACGAGGATATATTGACGCTATTTTGGGAGGCGGATGACAGAATCGTGTCAATCAAGCAGTATGAGGGTTGTGCGAGACTTGCACACATGTATATTTCGATGGCGACGCGGGGACACTAGCATTCCTGCCGCGTCGGTCGGATGAACTGCGTTGGATATTGGTCCATCATCTCCGCTGGTGGACCATCATACATTTACCATCACGATTATTACCGAGGATCTGTGGCCAGATGCACCCTTGGCGACAACCGGTTCCTCCCCTATGGGCCTCCCTCATTCCATATGACACCAGTATGGGATCATGGTTTTCATAGCAACCATTCGAGCAAAATGAGGAGGACCGGCGGTGGAGCATCAGCTCCGAGACCGGCCACGACGACCACCTGCCCATTATACACCCGGCAGTGATGCGATACCGCATCGTAGGCATCGTCGGAGATAGTTAGATGTACTATTATATTCCATCCATGCGAGATTATATTTTGTTGTATATGTGCCATTATTATATGAAACAAGTAAACCTTTTGTTGTATGTGTATTTCATTTATCATGTGGAAGGAAATTTGGTGTTAATCTCATGTATATCTTATTGTCGTTCTTAGGAATACCTTGCGCTTGAAATTTGGTGTTAATCTCATATTTTATATCTAACTTGCATCAGAATGACTTTATTAGGTTGCCTTCATGTATGTTATAACATCGTTATTGACTAAATATGGCATCTAGATACTTTCGTAATTTGACCGATCGGTTATTTTATTTATAGTATGAGGCTTCAATGTTTGAATGAGTATGCGGGTTAAGCCAATCAATTTCCATGGAGAAATTTTCATATCTATTCTGTTTTGATTTCTTTGCACATTTTTTAAAAAAAAATTACGCGAGCGGTCGTCGGTCAAGCGGGCGGTATGACGTAACTACGTGGCGGTCGTCGGCGACGGCGCTCTACCGGTCGTCGTCAAAGCGGCGGCGGCACTCATAACGTGGCGCGTCGTCAAGCGGACGGCTGGCGCCACGTAAACGTCGCGATCGTCCGTTTGTGACGACCTATTTTCCTAAATAAATTTTTTTTGTGCCTAAACGCCTAATTAAGATTAACACTAAGCCTATTTTAAAAATAATCCCAAAACTAATCATACTTTAAAGAATATCATGAGATTAGAGAAGAGAAACTAGTATTACAGTTAGTTAATATATTAGTATATCAAGCTCCCTTAACAAGATACAGCATACCGCTAACAATAGACTTCAATAAAATAACCATCATTTATGTATTATATTTTTTAGGACCTGACCTGCAGTCTTCTATGTTATCATCATCGAAGTCAAGATAACTATCAATTTCAGACAATCAAATTGAAACAACAACACATAAAAATTCTAAACAAAGAAGTACTTACATATCTTTTAGAGGCTATTTGATTGGTTGAAAAAGAAACACAATGTAAAAATAATTCAATTTAAAAGGAATACGATATATTTGAAATACTTTGTGATTGTTTGGATGGATGTAAAGCAAATTCAAGAATTTATTTTTTAGTATTTGGTTTGAGTCAAAGTATAAGTAATGTAAATCTCAAAAGTGGTATCCGGAGGCAACAATAGTGGTGGTTGTTGGCGGCTCGCGATGGTCACGGGCAGCTGTGGTAGCGGTAGCTGGCGGTTGACAGAGGCGGTGGCGGTCGGCTACGGCGGCAGTCCACGACGATTGGTCAATCAACGATTAGCGGCAATCAGCGGTGGAGTGGCGGTGACGACGATGAAGCGAGAGCGGCCGGCGGAGATGAAGCGATGAAGCGACTACCGGAGACAACGAGCAGCGGTTCACTTTACATCAACATGTGTAAAGTAAAATCGTCCAAATCAAGCAAAATCGTTTTTCACTGAATTTGATCAATTGCAGGGTGAAAAATAAATGCATTGAAATTTTACCTTGCATACCATTTCAGGGAATCAAACAGTGAAAAAGAAATGCATTTCATTTTCAACCAACCAACAACCCCTTAACAAATAAAAATTTTCAAGAGCTCTTGGAACAAAAAGACAAATTATATGTTTTGAGAAAAATATGCCCGAGAGAGAGAGAGAGTAATAACAAGGACAAAAAAATAAGGTGGAAAAAACTACAAATAAAAGACATCAAAATTTGATGGTTAGGCAAGTTTACATTGCCACCATCCATGACTGTGTACATAAATATCTCCATTATGATAGAGAGCAGCTAATAAACTTTTCTAATAGTTTTTTTATGTTTTCAGAAAAATGATAAAAATCAAACTTCAAAGTGGTAGGCTTAAGGACAAGATAATAATGAATCTTGACTAGGATTCCCCATTCACACCAAATAGTGAAAAAAAATGCATTAAAATTTTACCTTGCGTACCTTTTTCAACAAACCAAACCGTGAAAAAGAAATGTATTCCTTTTTCAGCCAATCAAACAGCCCCTTAACAAAATAAAAATTTTCAGAGAGAGAGAGAGAGAGAGAGTAACAGCAAGGACAAAAAATAAGGTGGAGAAAACTACAAATAAAAGACATCAAAATTAAATGATTAGGCGAGTTTACATCAACACCATCTATGATTGTGCACATAAATATCTCCATTTATGATAGAGAACAACTAATAAGCTTTTGTAATGTTTTTTCTGTTTTTGAAAGAATAATAAAAATAAAACTTGAAAGTGATAGGGTTAAGGACAAGATAATCTTGACTGCGATTCTTCATTCACACCTCCCCGCCCCCCCAACTAATAAGCTTTTGTAATGTTTTTTTTTTCTGTTTTTGAAAGAATAATAAAAATAAAACTTGAAAGTGATAGGGTTAAGGACAAGATAATCTTGACTGCGATTCTTCATTCACACCTCACCGCCCCCCCCCCCTCCCCTCAAAAAAAAAAAATTTGCAACCACTGAACTTGCCTCTAGAATAGCAAAGATAATCTTGACTGCGATTCTTCATTCACACCTCACCGCTCCTCTCAAAAAAAACTTGCCTCTAGAATAGCAGCACTTGCCTACTCCATTGCATTTTGGAATAGCAAAAACTCACTTTTCGATGTGGCGCCAGCCTTGACAGAACTACACACACTTGTAGCATTGAAGCGATTCTCAAGCTAGAAATGAAAGAAGGGGATCTTCCACTCTATTTTCCTCTCCACTTTCTTTCTCTTTATAACTTTTCCTCCCTCCATATTTTCTTTAAAAGCACTCAACTATGCTCTTTATTTCCATGGCTACAGGAATTTAAATTCTCTACAACATACCTTGTAGGTCTTCACTTTTAAACTTAAGAAGTAGGAATGCAAGCAAGTTTGAACGACTTAATTTCGGTCACCTTTCCCCAATAGCACATGTAAGTTCTATCATATATATAGAATTGATGTTCAATAAGCTAAATAAGGAATATAAGTTACCCGTCAATCACGCTGCCCTGCCTTCCCTCTTTCGAATTACAAATTACAAACAAAACTACTTATCATAGTCCATAGTGAGCAAACAAACACGCGTCATCTCATCACTTTATACATAAAGATGGATGCATTTCCAACTAGAGAAGAAGTAATGGCAATCAAAATATGAAGAAACTGAAAAACAAATTCAGGAGAGTACCGATGAAGCAAAACCCTAGCGATAACTATCCTCCGGTCGCAAGCTACTCCTCAAACACTCTTTCTTTCCTGTACTCGCTCCATTCGAAATCGAGGCGTCGAAAGAAGTATGGGAACTTGCCTACTTGTTCACTTTCCTTTCTTCAACTCTCCGCTCTCCTCCTACTTCTGCTCAGAAGTTCCAAACTGCCGACAGATCTCACATGGCGAAGGAAAGCGCTCCTCTTCACTCTTTGCAGGCCCTCGGGTCCGTTCATAAATCTTGGCTTTACCGATAGGTTTATTTGATAAAATTGAAAATTATTCATGTTCTTTTCAAATTCTATCAGAATTTTAATATAAATGTTCAAAAAAAAAAATTTATGTTCAAGATTAATATCAAATATTTAACAAATTATTTATCAAACAACAAATGAGTAATAAGTTTCATCATATCATGTTCGATTTATTTAACTTTCGAGTTTTAAAAAATTGTTCAAATTTATTTATTTATTAATTTGAACAAACAAGAATGAACTTTAATTGAGCTGAGTTCGAGTTGTTCGATGAATGCATCAGTTCATTTACACTCATATTTACATGCATTATCATCCAATTTGTATATATTTATAAATTAATCACTTTCAATCTCAAAATTTCAAATTGGCATTGAAATATTGAAATTCACAACAAAAATCTAAACTATATCTTTCATTTTAATAAAATTTCCAACGATCTGATCATGACATATGCAAATACATGAATCACACAGATGAAAAAAATAATAGAAAAAATGGCAAAATTATAAATACATATAAATTAGGTAATTGATTTGTAAATATCTTTAGTAAATATGGGTTGAAGACTTGTGAATAATATATTTATCAAAAAGACTTACCTATATATATTATACAATTCTTATACATTTATAAATATGATTCTCACAATTTAATATTTATTTACCTAATACTTTGATATGTTTAAAAAAGTATAAATAAAATTGATGATAGTGATACTTTTGATAAAATATTAAATATTGAGGCATTATATTTATAAAAATTAAAACTAAAGTGTTAGATAGTAAATATATCATAATTATGTGGTATGTAGGTAAAATCTCCCGTATATTAAATATGGGAGTCTAAAGTCTAGGCTTTTCTTTTACCTTTCAAATTCTTTGTTTTGACTGAGAAAGACTCGTGTTGGACTTCATGATTTGAAATTATTCTTCTAAAGTGTCATGACCGATGCTTGAGTTTGAAATCGATCTTCTAAGGTTTAGATTCATATTATAGTGACATTGATATGTTACCTAAAATTTCACCTAATCAAATATGAATCTAGATGTCTTCTAGAATTATAAATTTTTAGAATAAAACTTAAAGGGATTTACATACATACCTCATGATTTTTATATATTTATATTTCTAATTTTAAACATCAATTTTTGCATATGTAACCTCTAATCTTCAATATCACATAATATCACATAAAAATTTTAATCATTACTTACTTTTAAAAGTGAAATGCATTTTTATAAGCATAGAAAATTGTTAAATAAGTGAATATCTAATTTTAGGTATATGTAAATATATAAGAATTGCTAGATATATAGGTAAATCTTCCTAAAATTTAAAGTAATTAAAATTTCCATTTTAATAAATTTGTATTAAACTAAACAAGTGGATGAGACAAACTTACTAATGTCAAAATAACTAAATCCAAATCACTTGATTTAGGTTTGTTCCAAAGAAATTGAAACATAAGCTTTTACTAAGAAGTTGTGATGAGCATAAATTATTTTTGTTTTATAAAAGTAAAATTACAATTTTCGTCACCATTATAGGTAATCGATCAAGTTATAAAATAAAACTTTTTTACTAAATACTTCAAAATAAAATATATTCAAATGCAATTACTAAATTACACAATGGTATTATTTTTGTACCACATTGCTGTCGTACCACTTCCCTCAAATGCACTAAAGTGTAGGATGATTGCTTGAGCTTCAATCATCTAGCCGTTAAATGGCTAATAGCTTGGTCAGGTGGTTATTCTCCCCCCACCTTTCCTGCTATTTTGCTCCTCCAAAGATCACAGAACTGAGGCACGTGCCCTTGCATATTCAAAGCGATATGCATTTGAAAAGCAGTCGAAGAATTTATTACTTATCTGCAAGACAACCAAGCATACCTCTTCGAGGTTGCTTTGTTTGTTATATACCAGTGATGTAATGCCCATTAGAATGTTTTCTTTGCTTTTTGAGTCTTTTATTTGGATTTGAAATGTGGGTCTTGCTTAAGACTTCTCATTATCATCAAAGCTTGGCTTCAACTCTAATTTTTAAATTTTCTCCTCGAAAGATTCCAGCGATCTATACCCTCTTCGGTTACCTCTCTAACATGGTTTTTTCGCCAGAGCTGCTTCATTGGTTTAGGTTTGCATAGGGTGAGCAAGCTTGTGATTTTGGTTCGGAAGATGATTTCTTGCTTCCCAAACAATTGGAGATATTGGAAGGCAGGTCTGTCAGTAGAAAACCACAGGTATGCAAGGCTTTTGCTCGGAACGAGCCTTTTGAAGATGTTGATGTTGATCAAGTCAGTGATGTTTTGAAGGTAAGGTTCAATTCCCCTAAGTAGGTTGTCTTGACTCCGAGTAATTACTCGCCAAAGGTTTCAAAGGATTTGGTAGATAAGACATTGAAAAGGTTTAACAATGATTGGATCCCCTGCCTTGGGTTTCTTCAGGTGGGCTAATGCTCAAATGGGATATAAGCACTTTCCTAACTCATATGATATAATGATTGACATATTGGGAAAGTCGAAGCAATTGAGACAATGTGGGGCTAGGAAATGGATCGTCGTGGTCGATTAATCGCTATCAACTATGTGAAAGGTCATGAGAAGGCTAAGAGGGCTAGGTGGAAAGATGCTATAAGAGCCTTTAATGGCATGGAGCGATTTGGGATTAGCAAAGATACTGTGGCTATGAACATTATGTTGGATTCTCTATGCAAGGAGAGGAGTGTTATGAGTGCTAGAGATGCCTTTTTGGTTCTAAGAAGAGAAATAACTCAGCTGTTTAATATATTGATTCATGGATGGTGCAAAGCTAGGAAACTCGAAACTTGGAAGACTTTAGAGGAAATGAAAGAATTTGGTTTTAAGCCTTGTGTAATTATATATATACTAGTTTGGTGAAGCTTCTTGCTTGGAAAGAGATTTTCAAAGGTTGAAGCGTTCTTGATGGGATGAAAGCCCTGGGATGCCAACCTAATGTCATAACCTTTACCATCACAATGCATTCTTTTGGAAAGGCAAAGGAAACTCAAGCAACTTTTCGGTTCTAAACAAGATGGAGAGTGATGGTTGTTTGCACGCTTAGGTCTACAACTCTTTAATTTACATATTGGCGGTCAATTAAGAGAAGCTATAAGGTACATGAGGAGATGCATGAAAGAGAAATCTCTCCAAAGCGTGACAACATTCAACACCTTTCATTTTATTTATCATTCTCAAGCATGCTTTGAAACTACTTATGAAAATGGAGGAAACCTCATGCAAGCGATATCAAAACATATACTCCCATACTTAAGTTGTCATGCAAAAGAAAATTGATGAGGATCATACGTATTTCTTGGGTCATATGTTTAAAAGGGATATCACTGACCTTGGATACACGCTTCTTGTGCCTAGACTTTGTCGGACAGGAAAGGTGAAACTCGCATGCATATTTTATGAGGAAATGATACAAAAAGATTTTATTCCTAGGAGCCATTCAAGTGTTGTGTTACTGGAATCACTTGGAAGGAAGAATATAGATGCTGCAAAGTAAAGAGGTCAAATGTTAATGTTGAAGGCACGGAATATGTGACAGCTTACCCATATAGATAGACACTATGCTTCTGACTGAAGAAAGACATTGCCTTTTTCATGGCTCCTTCACTTGCATGAAATGTAAGTTCTTTTTTTCCTGGTAGATATTATGTTGTTTTCCTTCTCTTTATAATATTTATTCCCTAGTAAAAAGTAAATTTGGTTTCCAAAAGTCAAATTTAGTTTATGAGAGGAGTTAAGGAGATGATGGCACGTGCTCTTACCTACCTCACGATGTAGTACAAGAATGATAGATTTGTGGATGCTTATGAAAATGGGAAAAAATTCTAAGGTTTGATGTTTAATCTTCTCCAATTAATAACATTATAAATTTTTATAAGGCTCAATTAAATAAATTTATTGTACATTACTTTTATTATTGCACTTTGTATTTTTAAGAATATAATTTTATTGAGTTTTGAAGAAATACGAGTGGTGCAAAATCATTTAAAATGTTAAGTGTCATGTGAGCTAAATTTTAGTCCAAGTGAAGAGTTAAATGTTGCCATTTCACTATCACTTCACCTTGATGACTCATCCTTCAGAGTCAAAGTTAATTGCTTATTTGGCTATCATTTTAAGAGCCTCGTAGCAAATATAAATATAGTGTTTTTCTATCTTTTTCATTTTTGTAATATTTTGAATAATACATGTTTTGTAAAGTTTATAAATGTCAATAATCCTCGAATGAAATATATCTTTGATGAAATGAAATCAGTTTTGAATAAATTATCATCATATTTTAGTTGATTGCTTGATGGCAGTACATTGTTCCTTGATTTGGTGATCTAGAATGACTCTATTTAGAGTCATTGTTGTTTTTTTCTTTTTTTTTTCTTTTGTATTTTCTTAAGTTTTCTTGTATTTTCTTCTTTTATTTTCCCTTTACTAATTTAGAGTTTCTCATTCAATCGCGACATTCATACACCGAGTTATTAATACTTAAATCATCTATAATCCATCCAAATTTAATCATTTGATGTCTTATTAACTCGCCTCATTAAAACCTACTTATTCCTCACATCTTAAGCTTTTCAAAGAGTTGAGTACTCATACCCTCTTGAATTCCAACCCAACTCCATCTTAATCTCTTCATAAAATATACAACAACAACAAAACTATATCCCACTATATGGAGTCGGTATATGAATCATTTTCTCCAATGTGTCCATTAAGTGTCATATTCTTGTTTAATTTTAATAAATTAAGGTCATTCTTTATACTTTCTAACCAAACCTTTTTTGGGTCTACATCTACCTTTCTTAATATGGGCGAATCTAATACATCTACTCTCTCTAATTGACGATCATCATTTTATGTGACCAAATCATCTAAGGTGATTCTCTCTAATCTTATCTGCCACTAGAGCTACTCCAACCTTATCACGTAAATATTTGTTATTCATTTTGTCTCTAAGTGTAAAGCCACTCATCTACCTGAGCATCTTCATCTCCAAAACACCTAACTTTTTTGTTTCTCTTTTACTGGCCAATAAGATGCACCATAAAGCATTGCAGGTCTCACCACTATCTTATAATTCTTTTCTTTTTTCCAATCGATACTTTCCTATCACACAACAAGCCCGCAGCATTCCTCGACTTCATCCATCCAACTTGAATTCTACTAATAACAACCCTATTTATATCATCATCACTTTAAACAATAGACCTAAGATATCTAAAACATTCACTCTCTTTAATGACTTGATCACCCATTATCACTAATGTGCCAGTAGATCCTCTACAATTAAAAATACACTCCATGTATTCAATTTTAGATTAACTCAAGTGAAAGCCTTAATACGCTAAGGTTGACCTCCATAATTCAAGTTTTCTTGAACACCTTCTCTAGCGTATCAACAAGAAACATATCATCAGTAAAAAGCATACACCAAGATACATCCTCTTGTAAATGTCTAGTAAAAACATTCATAACTAAAGTGAAAATATATGGGCTTAAAGCTGATACTTGATGTAATCGAATCAAAATAGTAAAATACTTGGTCAAACCTCTGTTTGAATACAAGTGCATCTAGTATACATATCCTTAATAACTTGAATATAAATAATATTATCCCTCTTTTTTAGAATTCTCCAAAGCACTTCTTTTAGAACTTTATCATATACTTTCTCTTAATCTGTAAAAATCATATGTATATCATCTTTGTTGTCTCTATACTTCTCCATCAAACCTCTCAATAAATGAATAACATCCATGGTAGACTTATATGACATAAATCAAAATGACATTGGGAAATTTTTTTATAACATCATAATCTATGCTCAATTACTTTCTCATATATTTTAATGTATGACACATTAATTTAATTCCTCTATAATTTTACACACTTTTGTACATCATCTTTATCCCTAAAAATAGGAATTAATAAACTCTTTATCCACTCATATGATATCTTTTAGTCTTTAAAATTATATTAAAAGATTTGTATTCTAAGAAATTTTTGATCTCCCAAGCATTTTCACACATTTGGAATATCATCAAATAAATACTTTACCACATCCCATTATCTTTAAAGCCTCTTCAACTTAGGTTTACTAATACAATGATAAAACACACACATATATATATATATATATATATATATATATATATATATATGACAAAATTCCCTACAGTAGAAGAGCGAATCTTGATAAAGCAGCGTCAATTGAAGCTGGTGAGATCGGCCTTAAAATATCATTAGAAACTTTGGGACATCAAATAAATTTTAAAATTTCTCAAATATGGGTATTTATAATTAATCGGCGTCGGAATAGGTTAAACAAGATCTTACTATTTTGATTTCATTTGAGCATTCAAATACACAAAATATATCAAATGATCAAAGGGATCATTGTGGTCGTCAGATGAAGTGGAGTGTGATTTTGCATGTATTTGGCAGCATTTCCCGTCTTTATTTTCTCTATGAGGGAGTAAGAGAGAGGAGAGAGCTCCAAGATCCCACCACGTCGTACCTTCGTCATCACCAACGTTGATCCTTCTTATCGTCGATCTGCTAGGTCTTCATCGTGATGAAACTATAATTATTCTCATTCGCTGATTGTTCCTATTCTAGTAATTGTTATATTTAGTGATTGATTCTCCATTCGTCCTTCACTACTATCTGACACAACTGATGTTGTCACATCTAATTCCACATCTCTGATCATGTCAAGATCTTGTACTAAAATAGATCATATGGAGCTTTTAATAAGCGTGGTTTTCCACTTTTGAGGTTTTTAAGTAAATTAAGTTTTATTGTTAATACATGTATTGTGTCTTGGATTTAACAAATAAGCAAAAACTTTTACTCTACGTTTCAATGATTTGGTCTTGTGTGGAAGCTGATTATTATATCATCTTGTATAATGACCAAGTTCTCAAAGATCGAAACCAGATGTAGCATTTTAAACTTTTAAGAATGGCGAAGAATGAAAATTCGTATTTCCTGATTTTGTCAAAGCCAAATCTTAATCTCAAAAGATTATCCAAATCGATATTCGATATCCCAGTGATTATCGGTTAGAAGCAGTCATATCTTAATGAAAAAGGCCGGTTAAGGAGCAACTTTGTATAACCAAAATGGATGTTTTGATTTCTTATACAGTTAATGTAATCACAAACACAACGAATATGAAGATCAAAAGGTCCTGGTGGACTTCTACCTCCATCATTAAATGTCGTAAACAAACCGGATAGCACGGATTAATTGACCCTTAATACAGTTGCGTCAGTCACTCGACAAATCTGATAGGTCAAAAGGTCGCGGTGGACTTCTACGGCTCTTCCTATTGCGTCGTGGTGCATCGGGAACACGAAACAACCGGATTAAAATCTGGATTATTACCTCTTCACATTAACGTCGCCATTGCTCGAAACAACCCGAATAGGTAAAAAAATCATCATGCGTGCCGGTCATCCGTATTAAAGCGCATATGCATAATGCCGTCCATTCGACCACTCGTCGGCGACCAATCATCGCCGGTGCCGTGATATCAGCCGGCAATTGGCCATTCGCGTATCATCATCTCATATTCTTGCCGTATTAGCGCCGATTTGATTGTCGTGCCCGTCGGTAGCCACCGTCCGATTGCTAAATTGTCATTCTTTTTTGAACGGTCACCATCATCGTGGTCATCCCCGTATTTACTCTCTCAATAAAGTTTATTCTTCTTCTGAGAAATTTATGCATACTGTCGCCGTTGCCTATTTTATACCATGCGAAATAAATATTTTTAATCATATCGCGATTACCATCAATGTGCCATTGCGTCGATTCACAAATTTGCTGCCGGATTTGCGACTCCGTCGATATACCGTCTTGATCCATGCCTTGCCGGTCAGCGCATGCTATATCATCGATGACCATGCCGCGATCTTAAGCGTCACCAATTTCGGTATCATTCTTCAAACGGCGATCGCCATTATTCAGTGGTGATGCTAAATGATTCATTTTAGACCGCCGTCGGTATCAATCCGTCGCGGTCATGCGTATTAAATTGTCGTCATCCGCCGTCGTCGCCGTAAGATTCTTTATTCGGTCCGCGTGAAATCTATTTATCTTATTCGGTCCTACCATCGTCAGTCCTCCCGCATTTGCGTATTATGCATCTTACCATTTGATCTTTGCTTTGCAACCACCGTCTATTGCTTGATCTAGTTAAATTCATATCCGCTGCCAACCTTTGTATCATCAGTCAATTCATTCCGTGATTCTACTCATATTTGTTAACCATTCTTCTTCGATACCACTCGACTCCAGTCACCGGTGTACCATCGCAAATATCTGCCGGTCCACCATCGTGATTCTCCTTCGACCAGATTCGCATCACCGCCTAACACAGATCAGCGAGGTTAATACTCTTCGAGAAAATCAACAACGGCGTAAGATCATCGCCTCCGGACGGTCAATAGGTTCGCCTTTCGGAAAACATCGTATGTCTTTGATCGCCTCAAACCCGGACGGTCCTGAGTTGCGCATCTTCGAGGAAACGGAACAACAGCGTAATATCTGCGGGCGCTCCTCACAAACGGTCCGAGGCCATTGAGGCTATTTTGAGGAAAAACACAACGACATAAGTCCACTGGCGCGATCGCCTCAACTCGGATGGTCGATATTTGACGCTCTTCGAGGAACAATAACGGCTAATCGCGTCGCGATCCTCAAACCGGACGGTCGAGGTTGGCGCCTCTTCGAGGAAACCGAACAACGATGTATGTATGTCGCATCTCAACCCACGGTCGAAATCTGATTGACGCCTCTTTAAATGTAAACGTATGTCTACGCGGTCGCCTTGAGCGACCTTCTCAAGAAGAAGAAGGTGCCTCTCTTCATTTTATAGATCAGGGGTAAAAATCGTTAAATCATCAAAAAAAAAGTCAAAACCCTGCTTTATTTTGCCCTCATCTCTCATCACTCCCATGTCAGCCTCCATAAGCGCCTGCAGCATCCGCATGCAGTGACAATTAAAACTCCCATGAATAAACATAGATCTTCTTAACCCGTAGCGTCAGATCATACCTCATATTCTGACCCCAAAGCCATTCCTGAAAAGCCAGTATCATTCTGCTCAATACATTGTCGTGACCCGCCTGACCCAATGCCGGCCATTAGGCTTACATGTATATGCGTTTCCCGTCGCCCATCTCTTATCCAGCGGGCTTTATAGACAGATGGGTCAGTAAACTCAAAATTTTTCGCATATACACACATTTGTGGTTTATGCATCTGCTTAGTAGTCATAATCTTGTCTTTGACATTCTGTTCTCAAAATATGTATTAATTGGAGATTTTGTTGAAGAATTCTTATTTTGAAGTGCTTATATATTTTTGATGATTGAGATAATATCATTAAAATAGAGAGCGATATGACTCGAAAATTCTTCAGTAGAAAGAATCTTGATGTTGAAAGCAAGCGAATTGGTGATCAAGCAAATATCGTTAACTTTGACATGTTAAATTCTTAAAAGCTTAAAATATAGAGTCTATAATCAAATCGGCGTCACGAGCTTAAACAAAAGATCTTACAATTTGACTTTTTGAGCATTCAAATACACAAAATATATCAAATGATCAAAGGGATCATTGCATCAGATGAAGTGGTCGGGTTTTGCGTGTATTTATAGACGTCCTCTAATCTATAAATATTTCCTCATATGAGGGGAACAAGAGAGAGTAGAAACAAAGATCCCAGCCGATCGCGTACTCGGCATCGTCACCATAATCATCGGCCAGTAGTTGATCTCCGTCGTCGATCTACGTCTTTCGTGATGACCTACTTATGTTCACTGCGTTTATCTTGATTGTTCATTTCTTAGAATTGTTCTCACATTTACAGATTGCTTCATAGATTCCATCTAATCTTCTTCATCTGTCGATCGTTGTCCATTGTTCTTTTCATATACAATTATAATCCTATCGGAAGATCTTATACTCTACATCATAGTGGAAGCTTTTATTGGCTAGTGGTTTTCTCTTTTCGAGGTTTTCGTAAAATTGAGTTTTATTGTTCACACTTTTATCTGCATATTTGGATTTGTATTTTTAAAGCTAAAACTTTTACTCTATTATATTGATTTTATGATAATATATATATTATTTAGTACTAAGATCTAAAAGTCAATTATATCTCACTTCTTTTGTTGAAAAGTTTATCAAAATATCTTATTCACATATATTGAGTCTTCTCTTTTAAAAAAGTATTTTATGATCTTTATTTTAATGTATTTCACTTTAACTAAATCTTTATACTTATATACAACTTAGGCCCTCTTTATTATATAATTTATTATATAAATTCTAAATGTTGAATTCTTTGTATCATATATATTTTTTTTAGAATTTTATGAGTATTCTTTATATACAACTTAGTTTATTCTTATTTGTTCTTTTAATATTAATTTTTACTGAGCACTCAAATCTTAAGATCTTGTAGTTTATTCTTAAAAGTATTTTTATTACCGTTCTTTAAATACCTCCATTCGATCCTAAGGAAATGCTTCAATTTATTTTCCATCTTCCAACTCTTCATCTTAAAATTCAAAACTAGTCATCGATATTGAATGCTTAACTTTTCATCCAGAATGACCTTATTATTTTTACAATATAAACGATTCATTTTCTTTATAAGAAAATAAGAAATCTGTGTTTTCTTCATTGTTATAAGTGATAATATATCTCATATCTTTTCTTAAATAAAGTATTAGAATTATAAAATCATAAGCTAAAATAAAATTCAATATAATTCAACCTTCTTCGTCACTCCATTTTCATAGCCACCATGAATACAAACTGATATGATAAGCCTTAATCCCACTACATAGATTTGCTATATGAATCCTTTTTTTTCTAGTGTGTCCTATTAATTATCATATTCTCATTAAATCTAACAAATTAAGGTCCTTTTATACTTTCTAAGTCTTTTAGATATGCCTCTACATTTCTTAACCATAGTTATCCATCATGAATGCTTTCAAGATTTTATATCTCTACCAATATGTCCATTTAAATTTTCTCAATAAATACTCTTTTAAGAAATATTATTTCTATTAATTCTTCTACATTACTAAAATTTTCTTTTGAGCATACATCCAAAAATTTCTTGAGGTGTATAAGCACTTATAATATTAATAATATTAGCATTAACAATAATCTTTAAAGCTATAATTATATATTTAATTGTTTAAATTTATATAATATTATCCTTCAAACTCTTATATATAATTACACCAACATCATTTTAAGTATGACTTCTATGTGAATACTAAAGTATAAAATTTAAACTATCTATCTTTATTGTCTTATCCTCAACTTATTTAGTTTCTTGAATATATAAGATATATATTTTTATGAATCAATGTATTTATTATCCACAGTATATATATATATATATATATTTAATTCATATATATATACACACACACACACACACATTTATCTTTAGTTTCATGGGCTAGTTTCTTTGCTCGCATCCATCCATAATGTGGAAATCCTTGCTTATTTAATATTACACCCTAACATCAATGTAGAGGCCCTTGCACACTTTTCACTTTATTCAAGCAATATATCATATTACTTCCAGGGAACACCCTAGCATTGACACAAAGTATTAAAAAGGTTTCATCTCATGATTTCTCAATAAGTTTTATGGTAACTGTCAACTCATCCAAACTTGACTCGACTATGGGATCTAAAACTCGCGTTCGACCCCTCGATGAAAAGAGTTTAGAATTTATCGATCAAATTTTTTGAAGATAGATGGATTATAGATAAGGCATAGATAAGGCACCACCTAAATATTTCACCCTTATTTTGCAAGCACCTATAATTAATTACTCTTATCAATACTAAGAGATAACTTTTGATTAAGCATAGTTGTTAGATTGCTAATTGCTTAGCATATAATAGCAACAAGCGGAGTTTTTAATTTGGAGTTATGCAATTCACCCTTAAAGCGAATAGTGAAATGATGATGCGATCAATATTCTATGGTTTCTTTGTTTTAAAGCGTGTGATTCTAGTCTACTTAGAGGAGCTTGGCAACAGATTGAAGGATTATTATCAGCAGATATGGTTTGCTTCATCTAAGGAGATATTATAGGCTTGGGATGATATTTGTCTATAGATGTAATTTTAAGTTCATCTTAGCTAATATAGGGCTTTTTATCTTATCATGATGTACTCTATGATTCACAACTCAGGAAGCTATTGAGAACATCTGAGTATAGTTAGCATAATATAGTGTGGCCATTGAAGGAGCTATCAAGACATATGACTTTGATAAATTTATTATGATGGACCAAACCATAGCAAGGTCACGGGTCATGCCCTTACTCGTGTGAGATTATTTGAAAGTGAATATAGTTATACACTTCACTTGACATTAACTCCTTTGTGAGCTAGAGTTTTTTTAATTTGTCATCTCCGATAAAAAGTTACAGAAGATGGATTGAATAAATTTTACTTTCAATTGTTAACTGATAAATCTCATTTTGATATTTTTGAGCTTAATAATTAATCAGATTTTGCATCCATATTTGATTTAGACTAATTTAATCTAAAATTTTAAACAAATATTGATTGTAGAATCTCCAATGGTTGAAATCTTCATTCAATATAGTCATTATCAGAGTTTACATCTTGTCAACTCTGCTTGTTTGTCAATAGAGTATTAGGTCTATGAATTCATAATTATATTCCCAACTTGATTCAAAGTTTAAATTTTGAATATGAAGTTTCTTTATTAATATCATTAATAGTCGTATGGAAATGTAAATTAGAATTTTTAGTTAAGAGCAACCATTTAGCGTTGCGGTTAGTCTTGTCAACTCCAATCATTATGAGGAGGATCAAACTAATGAATGCTAATGTGTAGATGGAATGATCTGCTCAAGAATATGCATAGTTGATGGATCTAAGTTTAGCTTTCAAAAAAGAGGTATGATATTTTTTATGAAAATATTTGTTAATCGTCGAGAATAATTTCACGATTCTCGTGGTTAGAATAAGCTCAAATTGATTTTAGTTTGAGTTTGTATAGCATTTTCAGACCATATGATTGAGCACTACACATATTGGTCAAAGTGCATACAGATGAATTCAGATTTGTTTCACATTGAACCGCACGACATCCTCAGACATTAGAGCATAGACAGTGAGCATCATATCTAGGTTCATTCAAGTTATTAAGATTACATGCATATTATTATATATTCATTTCTTAAAGCACCTGCATGCGCTTTGAGGCTATTGATTTGAAGGTCGCCTTGCAACATTCACAGTGAAATCATTTCATTGAATGTTTGCATAAGTTTTGATACAATTGAGTGAGACATGGGCTTATTTTAAATATGGAATTAGTTTCTTTAAATAATTGCATGAATCTCTTAGTATTTCACACATACTTTGATGTAATAATATTGGATATGACATTTTTTTTTGTAATATATGAAAGTACTTTGCTCGTTTATATTGAGAGATCACAAAGTACGCACGAAAAATTAGTTGGAGTGTTTCAGAGCACATATGAAACTAGTGAAACTAAAGTAAAAGCAATCATATAAATACACAATATTTAATGTGAAAAAACCCGAGAACTGGAAAAAAAATCATCGAACCACACTACCAAGAAATCCACTATAAAAAAATATCGAAAAAATTAGTATATATTGCACTTATCTAGAGCCTCTCCACATTTCAATCACTCTACAACACTTGCTTCAATCTTACACAAGAAAATAAGAGAAAGGTTAAGAAAAATACTGAAAAACTGCAGAAAGATCGTTTAAATACAAAGTCTCCCGACTTGTAGCATTACAATGCCGTGAACTTGACGCCTAGACTCTAGCGTCATTGTCCTCAGCTTTTCTGCTCAAGCATGGCCGCTTCTACAACAGATGTTGATCTCTCTCATTTTGTCATGGTGCCCTGATTCTAACGATGATGTGATGCTCCTGCAACACCGAGGTGTTGCCTTCTCTCTCTCCCAGGTGCAAATCCAATGTTGTGGCGCTATCTTTTTGGCCCCGAGGTATCGCCTCCTCTATTTTTGAAGTTAAGATCTCATGTTCTAGTGCTAAGGTGTTGTATCTATTATGTAAAGGTGTTGCTAGAAAAAAATTTCGGGGGCATTAACTCCCCAACAAGCTTGATCAATGCAAAGGACAAGGCTCATAGATAAAATCAGGCTCCACAAAAAATAATAATTTATTTAAAAGTTTGTATAGATTTTGAGGCATTTGAGTGAGACTAGAGATCATTTCAAAATTTGTGCCATTGAAATCATTTTTATTATTTATTTATAATTTATTTTTATAAATTTGATGATATTATCTTACTAATTATTTATATTATTCTCTAAAAAATATAAACATTTTATATTTTTATTCATTTCATTATAATTATTTTGATTATTATTTAAATATTAAAATTTTGCCTACTCTGCAAAAATGTGTTGTTTCCACCATGAATGCTTTTATCTACATGTTGTTAGATAGAGAAATAGCAGTTGTAACTATGATTGTTGTTAGTTTATAACCTTAATTGATTTCACAATTAGAATGACTTGACTATAAAACTATGAATTATAAGATACAAAAATCTATTTTTTATATAAATTATGCATTATTGAACCTTTTTATATACTTGATCTTGTGTTAATTAATGTAAAGATTTGAGACAAATTGCATTATTAGATATCAAAAGGTTAAAGTCGAATTAAAGGATACCCAAAAAAAGCTACACTGTCTCGTGAGCATCATATCAGGTGTGAAGAAGAAGAAATCTTTAAAATTAAATTTGATACTCAACAAGACCAATTATGATTGTATCATCAATGTTCAATTAAATTTAATTTTGTTATTAATTTTTAAAAATAGTGAAATAAATGAGGATTATGTTGGTTTTAAGATCCTAAACTTTTTATTTTGAAAATATACTTTTTTTTATTCGAGTCAGTAAGATGAGATTTCATTATGACGTAAATATGATTTAAATTTAAGAATTTAACTTTGAAAATCCTTAATAATTAAATTAATTAATAACTATAATTGAAAAAATATATAAATTTACAAAAAAAAAGAGACAAAGTATGTGAATATTTTTCAATTCAATAATGATGTAATAAAAAAAGATGAGGTTAAATAGGAGCTCATTGAATTCTGAATCTTTGATAATAGTTTTAAAAATATATAAATTTGACATTTAGGAATTTTAAAATATAAAGACAAAGAAGATTTGTTATAATTAAAGAGATTGTTTGAGATTAATTTTATTTTGTGTTTCTAATGCAATTATTGTCTTTAAGATATTTAGATTAAGACATGATTTTTCACATGTTGGAATAACAAACAAATAAATAAATCATAAATTTATATTAAATAAAAAGATTCAAACATACTTTGAAAAAGTTTTATAATATGAAAATTATTATCCAATGCCAACTATTACAATATAAAAAAAAAATTATGATGTAAGGAGTCCGAATATAACTTCTACATCTAGACTCCAATAACATTGTTTCATGTGGCACTCAGTTTATAATTTTGCTATATATATAAATGCTTTGTATTAATTTGCAGTTAATATTACATCAATACATAGTAATATGACATTGTATCTTGACCTTTCTCTGCTTCTATTCAGCAAGAAGCGACCACTCATGAGCTCTTCTTCCTCAATATCTTTTCTCTTTCTTCAACAAATAATGGCAGTTTCATCCCATGCCGTGCCTCTCAACAGTAGTGCAACATCGCTTCTTCTTTCGCCACGACAAATTATCGACCAAGCATTTGGGATGATAGCTATCTGCCGTTGTCAATTGATTTCATGGTGATGGCATATCATTTAAATTATTTTCAGTAATTATTAAAAAATTTCTATTATATCTGCACTTAGAATAGATCTTCCCATTTGTTACCACACAATCCTTATGCATTTACATATATTTGAAACTTAAAATTTTATATTTATACCTTTGATGCATGAGAAAGTGCATTTCAGTTAGTGATAATGATGTTTTTTTTTTATCTAATGTAAATTTGGTATTAAAATATTTGATTTAGTTATCAGAGTGAAAGGGTTGGATTTGATATTATGATCCAAAATGGTTTTAAGCACAATATTATGATCCAAATTATCTCTAAATGTAAAGCTTTTGACTAAGCCAAAGTTTATTAGATACAAGATAATTAATCTCTTATAACTTGTTTCAATCAAATGTATGATGCATAGATGATCTTTGACTTAGTTATGAAAATCCATGAGAGTTATTAATTTGATATCTAGTCTAATGAAAATAATAATAATAACTATCTTAATTTAATTTGGTTACATAATCAATACATATATGTATATGAATGTTCAGTGGATTCATTAGTTAGAAAGCACAATGTTTTGTGGTTTGGTTTTCATAATTAGTTATTTCATCATCCTACTTATTGTTAGTTACAAAATTTATGATTTTCTTTGGATAAAAGTGAAGACAATGGAATGAAATTTTAAAGCATAAATATTTATATAACACAAAGTATTGAGCAATCATTGCATGAATGCAGGAAGAGAAGTATATACACCATAGGGAAAAATTAAAGTCAAAAGTAAGGAGTTTAATTGGCAAACAAGATGGCCTTGTTGAACAACTTAAACTTGTCGATACTATTTGCCATCTAGGATTGGACTATCATTTTGATATAGTGATTAAAAATTTGTTGAATTTTATTAGTTCATCAATGTAAAATATAAATAGTTTAATAAAGAATAACAATCTTCATGGCTTGACCTTGCTCTTTAGGCTTCAACGGGAACATGGTATTACTAATACTTTACTAAGGTATATTGCAACATAAGTATGCATATCAATCTTTTATTTTAGAGTTTTTTTTTCAATGTAAATCAAATCAAAGAGTTTTGGTTTAAGTTTTATTCTCCTTATTTTTTAGGGAAAAATAGAGGTTACAAGTCTAAATCTGTCCCATGATCTTCTTTAAAGCTAAATATTCATTTTATCCTATTTGTGAAAATTTATATAATTTTCTTATTCTTATATATAACTAGTCTCAAATTGACCTTATGCTTTCAAGTAATGAAATAGTTATGATAGATTTTTTTTTTTAAATTGATATAAATCTAAATAAAATGTTACCTATATATGCTAAAACTATTAAGATAACCATGCTATCAAATGCAATATGTTTGATTATGTTATAATATAATCTTATTTAAAATGCCAATAGTGAAAATGATCTTCTTTTTTTTATTATAATATAGTTTTGTTATTATATAGAATATGTTTTAAATGATAATGTACAAAGCAATTCTTTTAGTAAACTTCAAATACTATATTAAATTTATGCCATCTCCATAAATTTTCCTAAAATGTTTTCTTTAATCAATTGGAAGAGTTGATGATTTGATTACCTGCATTACAAAGTGAGAGGAAGTGTCACTCTTAATGGTCAACATCATGTCAAAGGAATGCTTAGTTTGTATGAGGCTTCCTTCCTCATCATTGAAGGAGAGGAAGAGCTATATAAGGGAAAGTTTGCAATGGAGTATTTAAGAAATGTTGAAATATGTTTATTAAGTCCACAACTTGTTTAAGACATTGAACATGCGATTGAGATGCCTTTGAGTTGGAGAATGTCAAGTCTACATACGAGGTGGTTCATTAATGCTTATGAAAGACAAGAGAATGTTAATCCCATATTGCTTGACTTGGCTAAACTAGATTATAACATAGTGCAAGCATCCACAAGGTGGAGCTTCAAGAAGTGTCTAGGTAATTGCTTTCAACAAATATGTGTTAAATCTTTCAAGAATAGCACAATACTTCTATAAATACGGAGATGGCTATGGAGAGTCGAATCATGAAACCAGGGAACAAATCATTCGCCTAATATTGAGCCAATTCCACTTTAAAAGTGATTCCATTTAAAATGAAAAATAACATCCTTGATAGCATTTAGATGTGTGGATTCTTCTTCCAAAAACATGTTTGTGATTTTGCTTATTATTGACTTTATTATTCGATCAATCAAGCTTGCTTTATATTTGATTTAAGCAATAATTGCATAACAATATATTTTATATTTTGGTGTAAACTTTATTGCTTTTGAATGTTGGTGTTTTAGATTTACATATACATGTTGGCTGAAATATGTATTATTTGTTTTTCGAGTAACACACATTGAATAAATGTCCAATCTAAGCACACACATTCCCAAGGGAAATGCTCCATGTACACATACAAGAAGGGTAGATGTTTACCACCTCAAATAATATTTAAGTTGGGCTATCCATCTTCACATAAAATAATTATATAATTAATCATGCAAGGGTTGCACCATTTTACCTATGTTTAAGATTATTATGAGGTTCCTCATGAGTTTGATGTTGGCTTTATTTACTCGTGAGAGATGAAGCTCCAACCTTCATAAAAAATTTAAATTCATGCATTATTTTGGGCAAACAATTAAGCTTCCACAATTTCAATATGAAACTTAGGATAGAAATGTTGCTACATGGAGGTGAATTCCTCTTCAACCTTGATCCTTAAATAATAAATAAAATAGATTTATTTTTTAAGAGCCAAAAAGTCAACAAATCTTGAATCTTAAATTTTAGTTTTTGATAGATATAATGGAGGGGGTGTAAACAATTTTTAAAGATGAAAAGTTATCTCCTCTTTTGTGCTTGAAGGAGGACTTGTCTAGAGTATGCACTCAGGGAGAGATTTTTGATAGTTATCTAAGTAATATCTTTTTAATCTTCATCTTCTACTACGTCATCTTCCTCTTTTTTTTCGTCTTTTCTTTTTTTAATTTCTTCAGTTACTTGGGTCAACAATAGGTCATCAATGGTAAATATTAAATGATAGAGAGGATCAAGAACCTACTAATTGCAAGGATCTTATACTTGTAAAATAAAAACTTCAAATTAGACTAATTATAATGTTATTATCATCATTTATCAATTTGAGAAAAAATTATATATTATGTTTTTTATATTATTTTGATTGACATCTAATAATTTTTTAATTCAATTTTAATATATTTGAGGATAATTAGATATCTTTTTAATTCTATTTCAAATTTGGGAGATTTTTTTTAAAAAACTTAAAGTCTATGCTTAATATTCACAAAACTCAGGATGATTTTATGCTAATGAATGAATCCCATCATAAATTTCATTAAATTTTAAATTATTTAAATGTTTAGTAATAATAGTTGATACCTTCCTTCGAGTTAGTAGTTTGCAAGTTACTCGACTAAGAAACTCAGTTTTTAATGACTTGATAGGTCTAGTCACCTAAGCTAGTCTATATGACTACTTGCTAAGACTCAAGCTAGTTAAAGTGAACTGAACCCAAAACTTCATCATGGATCCACTCTTTATTTAGAAATCACTTGTTTATGTCAAATATATTTAGCTAGAAATTTTCATTTTCTTAAGTTTTCATTAGATCATATCATATAATTTATTAACTAGTGAGCATTTATGCAGTATGATTATTTTATATAATTAGGATTTTCTTGAACTCTAAGATTTAAATCTTAATACTCATTTAATCTTGCATTTGATTGCCTACTTCATATCATATGATTAGCTAGTAGCATAATGATTTAGTGATTATGTTTTCAAAATGATACAACTAGATATAATTTCAATAATATATATTCATTTATTATACACACCTCATTTGAATATTTGAATAACTCTTAACTAAATTTTAAAATCATGATACAATAATATATTATAATCTGAATCTAAAGTTCTATGAAACCTTTAACCTTGTTTTAAATAAACTACTTGTATTTCATTTATTATTATCATTAGTGGGACATAATTACTTATAAATATTTGTTCTTTTATTAGGTCAATATTCACACATGAGTCATTATGATTATTACAAATATGCATATCTCAATTTATTACTCTCCTAGTTGATAGATTATGATTTACTCACTAATTGAGTTGTGAACTCACCCTCAATTCTTTTCATTTTAGATTGGTTTTGGTGCTTAAAGAGTAATTGTTACAAGAGTTCATGTAGTGTAGTTTATGCATTTGTGTTAGTAAGTCTATAGGGTTCAAACATACTATTATATTATATTGTATTATAATAGATGCAATTATAAAAATCTAAATCATTAGTAATTGATATGGCCATGTGCTAAGTAATGTGGGGAGGAAAAAAAACTATGTCAATATATCTTAACTAAAATTTTGATAGAAATGAAGCTCAAAATTCTTAGATGTGCTATAACATACATATAATAGAGTCATTTACATGCATACGACAAAAGCCTTATATATTTATATATTTAACATCTAAACTTTGATATTTACACCATAATACTTGAAACTTTAATATAACATAAAAAATATCACTATTTTTAACTTTTTAAAAGTTAATACATATTTTCATGAATAGATAAAGTGCTAAAAATATAAATATCATACTCACATATAACTTGATACCAACGAATTGATATGAATTTTGAAGCACTTGAATCCTATTAAAAGTTTATCTTATGATGCATGCATATCAAATTAAATTCATTTGGATATTTACATGAGTTTTAAGAATATCCAAGTTGAATTTAGTAGATGCCTTATGAAGCATGTGAGGTTTATTTAGAACTGAAATTAACGTCTTCTGTCTGCTTCTAAATATGTATTGCATATTCGGTGGCATTGAAGACATTTTAAATTATTCTAATAGTCTTTAGATCTCTTGGAATAACATTTAATTGCTTTCTTTTATTCAAAGTTGATTTGAATATTCAATTTCTCATTTATATCGATAATTCTCAAACTCATCACAAACTCTATTCAATTTCTCATCCAATTCAAGTATTTAATAAGATAAATAATATGCTTCAAATATTTTCCAATAATTCATTGATTATGCTTATTAGCAATCATTCAATCTCATTAAAAAAATTCTCTTATGAATTCTTATATTTCCTTCAATTTATTTGAAGTGAATTATGATTTGATTTAGAGTTCATTAAAGAGCTCTTTTATACTTAATATTGAGCTATTAAGTTTTATATAAATGTTATATACTATTTACATTTATATTTGGAGATTACATTTTAATTATATTATAAATCTTATTTGGAGTAGATTATATTTGAAAACTATATTCTAATTCCAAGGAGATCTTTTGTGCTTTAGTTAGATATTTAGTCAGATCATCTTCCAAATTAATCGAAATGAGATATTGAAGTACTAATCTTATACTTATCGCCAAAATATTCAATTCATTTCAAATTCATAAATCTATTTGAGTTGAGTCCATATTTCTTTATTTGGAATATGATCTTTAAATTTATTTTTATCCATTCTCATTTATAATTCAAAATTTAATTCAATATCAATTTTATTTTAATAATTTAGGCAAAGACTATTTATTTAGTTTATTGCAAGTATGAATTTTAAATAAAATTTGAAGATTTCAATGATTTTTCATCCCCACATGTCGTGATCAACCATTTTACCGTAATTACGATGCGGTTGGTGTTTTGAAGCACCTCAACTAATATTTAATCCCATTACGCATTGATGAGCATAACAGGGCCTTGAATCACCTATATAAAGCAACATAATATTCTACACATATTCACACATATTTTATTATGCATTTACAATGAGTTGAAATAACAAGTTAGCATGATGATTGGCAACCTAAGAGTAGCAACATTTAGATCTAATTTTTCTTTTATCCTAGAGAAATGGAATAGAAAATGAAAGCCATGAGAGGTTCAGTTGAATTCCGAAAGCAAGGTCAAGCTAGGAGATAGATGTTTTGGCTGCTGTTGGGACCTCAGGTGGAGATAGTGCCGAGAGGAACCTGTCTGATGACATGATTGCCTCTCGATTGTGAAAAAGAAAAATAAGGTTGGAGATTTTAATGGAAATGGCTAGAACTCAATGAATAGACTCGGTAGGCTTGAGGATTACAGCTTTGCTGGGTGAAACGAGAGATCAGAGTGTGAAAGACGTGAAAGAAAGCCAAGAGTAACCTACCTGATGGTAGAGTTGTCTCTTGTTTTCCATCATTTGTGAAAAGGAAGGCCGGAGAAGGGAGATATAAGGGAGTAGATAAGGTTACGAGAGAGAGGGAGGGCCTTGACTGCTATGTTTGGAATCTTCAAAGTAAACAAGAGGCAACGTTGGGAGGAATTAGTGCTAACAATGTAGAGGGTACTGTAGTGAGAGGGAAGGGACTCATTTAGTGCATACAGATTGATTGGAATAGAGGTGGGTTGAGACGAAATGGGAGAAGGCTTCTGCCATGGATTCGTTCTAAATGGACAAGAAGAGGTGATCCGAGAGAATCAAATGATTTTCACTGTAAATAGGCCATAGGGAATTAGAGATGGGTTGAAAGGATTCTCGAAAGATGGCCTCGACTATAGCTTGGGATACTCAGCCCTTTCTAGGGACGGACATGAGAGGAGGAAGAGCAAACAACATAGAGAGAAAATTATCTTTAGTTGCTTGAACCACCCTGTTAACCTCACTTTTGGAGTGAGTTCTCAACTCCCTCATCATAGATCTAGGACTATTGTACACTAAATGCTCCTAGTCTTAAGACACTTCTAGTGATGTGAACACTTAACCCAAGCCTAGACTTAGAAGGGTTAGCCATAAGAATAGGTTATGCCTTAGGGACTTAGGAAAACTTGCCTACCTTATGGCCTAAACCCAACCCATGCTTCTTTCCCCAAACCAAACCTCAAATTCAAATCCAAATCATAAATTAATTCCAAACCAAATGATTGAAACCCATAATTAAATTCAAATTCCAAAATCTCTTCTTAAACCATATGAACCACCTCCATATGCTTAGCCAAAACCCTTTTTAAACCAAACAGAACTTGATTGATTTCTTTATAGATCAATCATTCCTTCATTCATATTCACAAATATAAATGAAATCCAAATCCAAATGAGCCAATTCAAATCAAACTAAATCAATTCCCTACTTAAGCCCTTTTGACCTACATCCATGAGCTTGGTTAAATTTACTTCTAAATCACTCCAAACTCAAGTGATTTTCTCATGAATCATTTATATCTTCATTTACATTTCCAAATATAAATGAAATATAAATTCAAATAGCCAAAACCAAGTTCAAAATCAAACCAAAATCTAATTTATACCCTTTAAGCTAATTCCTTAAACTTGGTCAAATCCTACCCAAATCAAATCAAAACTAATGGATTTTCTCTTGAGTCAATCATTCCTTCAACCATCTATCCAAATATAAACGAAACTTATAATCATCAAGCCAAATCAAAATCAACTCAAGTCTTCACTAGCCCAAGAATTAATTCATGATATTGATGCCAAAACTAGTGGTGGCAACATTCTTTTCAAATTATATATTACCAAAGCCTTTGATAACATTTCTTAGGACTTTCTTTTCCATATTCTAAATTTATTTGGCTGATAAATTTATTTTTTTAATTAAAAATTGTATTAATAATGCTTGGTTTTTGATAATGCTTAATGGTGAAGCCTTGGGTTTATTTCCCTCTTCCCATGGCTTAAGACCAGCAGCAGTGATGATTTGAGCATGCTCTCGAGTGGGGGAAGAAGCCTTGGAATGAGCTTAGACCTTTGCCTCCGCTCAGGAATGATGTATCAACCGGTGGTCACCACTTCTTCGCTAAATCCACTTAATTTTGGTGTTTTTCATCCAAAACTAAGTAGGAATGATTACTGGTTGGTTTGGGAGCTCTAAAATATGGAAATGAGAGTGAGAGAAGGAGCTTTGTTGCCTCTGATTTCTTAGTGTCGAATGCAGCCGAAAATCTTCATTTCCTTTAATTTTTTAGCTCCAAAATAGTGTTATTTCGCTTGGGTGGTTGAGAATAGAAGGAAATCATCATATGTGGCTCATTTTAGTTGGCTAAATCATGGAAAGTGGCTGCCATGAAGGACAAATGGGTGTCCTATCAAGGGGAGGTGGGATTCCTTCATGCCAAGTGTTCTAATGGAAGAGGTGATGTGAATTCACCTCCCCATGAGTCATCACTACTCCAACCACCTCTTAGGTCAAATGATCAGTGTCATTGGTGCCTAGGTGGACCAATGGATAAGTGCCAAGTGGCCTAGGAAGAGAAATGACCATTTGGGTAAGTGTATTTTCTCATGGGATGCCCTTGACCCAAATGGTCATTGGCATTGAATTTGATTTGAAATGAGTCAAAATGAGTCAATTGGACCAAGTTTCATGTCATTTGGAGTTCATTTAGTTTAATTTGGGTCAATTTGATCCATTTGGGCCAATTGATTGACCAATTTGTCAAATTGGGTCAAACCAAGGATTGAGTCAAGATTGAATGATCATTTGGAATATATTGGTTCATTGGTTTCAATCAATTTGGTTAAATTTGGATTTAAATTAGATTTTGGCCAATTTGATGATTTAGGTCAATTTGGGATAAGTTGACTAATTTGACCCAATTGACCAAATTTGCTTAAACCATGGTCTCGTTTAGGTTTGGTTGATCATTAGAATATATTGTAGGCTTTGCTCAAGTTCAATTAGATTTGATTGGGTTTTAGGTTGATTTGACCTTTATCAATTTGGGCTGGTTAGGATGACCAATTGGTCAAATTGTTCAATTGAGCTTTGGAAGTTCAATAATCAATTTAGAATGAACTTTCCATTTGTCTGCAATCAATTTGATTTAGCAATTTGGCTAGTTTGGGTTCATATTGGTTAAAAGGTTGACTTAGTCAATGGGCTAGGTTAACTTGATTTGACCTAATTCATGACAATTGATTAGCTTAGGATGATCAACAATCATGACATGAAGTTTGGATTGGCTTAGTTCACTTTGATTTGAATTAAATTGGATTTGGGTTCATGTAGGTCAAATTGGCCACTTTGGGTCAAGTGAGTTTAGTTGGTTTGATTTTGAGTTGAGTTTGATTTAGTTAAGTTTATATATAGATTGACATATAAATTCAATTGCAATTGGTTTGGGTTCATTTAAAAATTTTGAGTCAAATGAGCTAAGTTGGGTACTTTCTCTCCTATATCCTATTCCCCCATTCGATCCCTCTCTCTAGTCCACCGTCTTTAAACCACGTGGGAGAGCCCATCTCATTCATAATTATTCTTTCTATAAAATCTTTGGACAAAATTTTTTGAAATGTTTTAAAATTTACTCAAATCTGATAAAATCAAATTTCGATATTAATAGACTTTCAAATGACCAAACATTTCTTACTCTTACAATAGTTGATGTATCTCTACCATCAGCTCAAATTACATTTAGAATTTAAAACCAATTGACTTATCTTAAGATCAAAAGCCTATTGTGCTTACTCTTATTAGCTCAATAGAAATGTTTGATGTTTCTTCTACTAACAAGATTATATAATTTGATTCTCTAATTCTAGAAATTCCCTCAGTCACCCTTATTAGTGAAGATATAGAAGGTCATGATGCTCTGCAACTTGATGATTTTGATGATAGCATATGAGTGATGATGTTAGATAGGATATTTCAAATCCAATTCAACAGTAGTAGACATAATAATAATAATTATCAAACCCTATTAGTTTCATCTAGCTTCAAACAAGTTGATCCAAATCAATCATGTATTGTCTCATAGTGTTGGATGGTTCATCCTTTGCTTTATGATAAATGTATTAATTTTTATATATTTTCTTGCAATATGACAATCCTTCAAAATCACCCTAATTGTACTCATATCATTATCTTGTTATAAAATTATGCTTAAAAATTATCAGCTTAACACTAAAAAAATAAAGGGATAAAAAAGAATACAAGTGAAGGAAAAAAAGAGAAAATAAAAAAAAATGAGGAAGAAGAGATTCAAGAAAGACAAAAAGATCGAAGGCAAAGCAAGGTTAGGTGAAGGATTCATCGTCCTTAAAAAATGAGAGCTAGGTGAAAGAACTTGTTATTTAATTTATTATTCAATTTAGGTTATTCTTTCTTTATGTTCCTTATTATATGTTTTAATATCCTAATGTATAGATATTACATGAAAAGCTTTATTGGAAAACCTATTTTGGAGATCAGATTTGGTACAAGTTCCACCACCATATCTTAACTATCAAAATATTATACCTTGCCATAGGTTGTGACAAAACATGTTTCCAAATCAAGTATGCTATCACATTATAATTAGGTTTTTCTAAAGATTTAAAAGTTGTCCATCTAAAAGAAGGGCTGCCTTATCTTATTTAAAAGTTTAAAGCATCCAGAAAGCTAGAAGGTTCATCAATAAACCTCATCTTAATCCTAGATCATAACTTTTTTTTTCTTTACTCTTTGCAGAACAAAATTTAAAAAAAAAAAAAAAACTTTAAAATACATTAATTCAATCAAGAGCCTCATGCTAAACATAAGCTACTGCAGTGTGATGTACAAGATACAAAATATCACTAATTTTAGACTTTTGGAGCATAAAATTCAGATAACAGATTTTCAAGCTGTATAATATTGTGGGGGTTTGATTGTTTACCTTGTGGATGGATTCAAGCTCCTTGAGTGCTACTTGAGTTTTTGGAGCTTCAAGTGTCCCAGGAGTAAATATTTCTCTGAGTCGAACAAGACCCTTATTTGTATAATTCTCTGCAAACACTTCCCAGCATGAAGAGCAAGTGAGTCATTATAGAAAAAGCATAACAAATACATGAAGCTCCCACCAATGTGGGGTCATAGAAAGGGTTGTCAAGTCATAACTTTGCATTTGCAAAGGGCTTATTTTCTTGACACAAATCCATGACCTCCAAATCACAATGGAGGCAACCTAATTAAAGGCACACAAGAAATCCTTTTCCAAACCATGCAACAATGGTAATAGAAGCCATTTTCACCTGTACTAGACCCTGGGCTGAAATATCATCATCCATGTCAACTGGACTGCAAAATGAAGAACTAAACATAAATCATTAACTTAAGGGAAATAGATTAGTTATAAAGCATCAAGAGTTAACTAAATTTTTTACTTAATGATTTGTAGTCATTGAGATAAAGCGAGAAAGCCAATCTTATACAGAAAATGTACTTCTCATGCAGTCCAAGTGACAACTCACGACAGCCAATGCAACCTTCTGTTGTTAACAACAGAATAATGAGATTGATAAAGAAAAAGTAAATCAATATTATCAAAATAAAGATTTAGAAGACACCTAAATTTATCATGTTGGAGGGCAAGATTTCTGAAACACAAAATTAGCACAACTACAAGATCATATCGATCATATTAGGTTAAAAATACGGAAGTATTCAACCAGCTATGATATTAAATGTCAAATACGTGTATTAGTTCTGAATAAATAGTGTTTGGACCAAAAATCAGAAACAATCATGAAGCACAAGAAAATTTCTGTTCAAATCATAGTGCCTCACAAAATCATATATACTTCAAAAATAAAAATTCATTGAAATTTATCATATGAACATTGAGATGCATTTTCTTCTCCTAGAAAGATCATTCTTTTTCAATTCAAATTTCTAGGCTTGCAAATTTAAAATGCAACATTAGAATTGCCCGTCCTTTTTTATTTGTGTAAGTGAGGCATTATCTATTGTATTTTCAAGATCATTTCATTATCCATCAGATCCATCAAAATCTATCACAACATATGATTTAGAGTTTTAAGATATCAAAATTATTTTTTTCTAAAGTGGGCATGAGGCTAGATTTCATTTTAAGAATAGACCTTAAACCATAAACCCTTTAATACAAGAGCCAATGAAATACATGCCTAATTTTTTTTCAAGAAGCGTGCAATAGTGTGACGAGTAGAGCAATACCCATGACCTTAAGGTTTAAAACCGAAATGTGAACAGCTAGGTCAAGATTAGGTTCATATGACAAAATAATTTTAAAAAACATAGAGTCCTAACCAAGGGACCTTGAAGAGAATGTACCATGCATAAGAAAATAGCAAGGAATCTAGTAAATCAGGTTGCCAATAATGTAATTTATATGCATGTGTGTTTGTGTGTGTGTGTGTGTGTGTGTGTGTGTATATATATAGAGAGAGAGAGAGAGAGAGGCACTAAACACTAACATATGCACTAAGCAAACATGAACCAAAACACAAACTCCTTGACACAGGACTGCAGGCTCTCATCTCTGGACTATAGCATAGCGGCTACTCTTTGTTCTTATCCATCCAGTATTGTAGCCCAGTATTTGCTATCTATGCTTCTTTGTTATAGCAGTCTTACTGTTTGGCTTTGTTGTTCTGAGATCCTGTTGGCATGGGAGTGTCCTGTGACTCCTGCCACTAAGTACTTGAGATGTTGGTGTTAGCTGATGTTGCTACTTGATGGTTTTTATTTTATAGAAATTCAAATTGCTAATCCGAGTTCTATTCGCAAGAAATAAACTTATTCAATTGTTTATAATTCCTAATTTCTATATATGATTTAGTTGTAAATTGGACAATTATCTAGAATTAGATTGAGTTGATCCATAAATAATTATTCTGAGACATGTAATTGAATATTTTTTATTAAATGAAAATTTTCTTCATCCAATTTTCAAGCTTATGTGTGCCAATTTGATGTGTGATTTCCTTGATTGTAGTACAAGTATAACATTCTAATTTTAAAAGAATCCATCTCCTCGTACCAACATAAGGACTACATTTATTACTTAGAATTATTTCCTTGAACTAATTTATTGTACATGACTTGCCTTGTAAGTGAATTTAATTTTGTTCAAATTTGGCCCAACTAGGACATTAATTATGGCAATTGAATTATAATTGCTCTATGATTTGGTGTGATTAAATTTTTTTTGTTGGTTTCTTCAACTTTATTTAATTAATACATTATTTTGGATTTTAATCCTCAAAATTAAAGTTTAAATTTTAAAAAAATGTAGGCTTATTTAGGTAATTTTATCTATGAATCCAAGGTTCCCCTTATATCTACATACATTGCATCATTCTAGCCACATTAGCAAACCTTAACTGTAATAACTGAAAAACCAAACCGAAAAAAAAAGTAATATTCAAAACCATCACGACGATTGGCCACAAAGTGAAATAAATCGAAGGGGAGGGAGCTCGGTTTCGGTTTGCTGAAACCCAACTCTCAAAACACGCGAGAGAGGGAGAAAGAGAGAAGGGAAAACTCACCTTGTGTGCCCTAGCCGAGTGAGACGGCTTCACTACCGCCGACACCGAGCCGCCAGGGGCTTTCATGCGCCGACGACCGAGAGAGGAGGAAGCCGGTGCGTGCGAACGAGAGCGAGCGACGGGAGAGAGCGGAGTCACTTGCGTGACATTAAGAAGCCGACAGGCTTTTGGGTCTAGGGCATAAATCGAGAGGTATTATTCTTTTTAATTTCTTTTGGTTTTTAAAAATTGAGGAAATGTGAATTTTCTATTTTCTTAGTTTAAAATTTGAAATGAGTTAGATTATTATTAAATCAGTAAAGAATTTATTTCGGGAGTATTGCAAGCAATAATTTGACATAATTTTATCTCTAATTTAATGAAATATATCTACATATAATTTTAAATTTCAAAAAAGTATACAATCCTACAATCCTATTTATATTTTATTACCTAAATCCTTAAATAACTATGATTGATTATAGTACTAGTGAAAGTAATAGATTTTCAAGAAAAGAAAATTTTAAATTAATTAGTAAATGAAAGAGTTTAGACCTTGATTATTTAATAATTCTTGAAAAATTGGGATTAATGATTTTATAAAAGAAAAATTACAATCATGAGAATTGAAATGATTATATATTATTATTCTTAAATTGAAATAATTTAAGAGAAATATAGAAATTCTTAAATCAAAATAGATTAGAAAAAAAATTAAACTTTGAATAGAGAAAATAGCGAATATTGTGTATGTTAAATAAATTACATGATTAAATTAAATAAATATGCTAATTAATATTATTAATAATTAAATTAACTTAATTTAGAAAATAAATAATGAAATTTTGATGAATATGAGTATTAAATATTAAAATACATACACAAATATCATAGATAAGAAATGAATAAAATAAAATAAATTTGCTTTTAAATATTGATCAAATCAAGATTTTTATTCTATAGGTACTCAAAATAAGAAAAAAAAAAGTTTTATAGAGAAGGTGATTCAAGAAGAAGTTTCACACTAAAGTAGGTAATTATGTTCTTATATTTATGATAAAAGTTTACTTATTTTTCATGTGATGGAATGTATTTGTACATGGTTATAAATTATCTTTGTACTTCAAATTGTGATTTATTTTCTCATTTTCTCCTTATTAAATGAATGTTGATCATATGTTATTTGTTATTTATGTATTTAATTAAGCGATGATTGCTTTTGAGATAATATGGATAGCTTTATAAATTCTATGTTATGAATGTATACACTCTCTTATAATACTGACTAGGGACACAATGTACCCGTGTACGAAAAAGATAATTGAAAATGATTACTTGTCCTTTAGATGAGTTATAAAAAATGTTTCTTATGAAAAATATTTCGTATATAAAAGGTTTTAGGCAGTGACTCCTGAAATGATTGATAATTTAGAAAATAAAGTTATTAAGAAATATTCATTTGCATCTACCTCTTATATGTTGGATTGTTGAATCGCATGTTACTCAAAGTTTATGTTTACGTTTATAGTAAAACATGTCATGCATATTAATGCTTTCTTTAGTTTATGGTGAAAAATATTTCCGCCTTCATCTATCCCTTTTTTTAAGAGGATAAATGAAAACATAATTATTACGCTTATTGGTTGGGACGTCACGCAGATCCACTATGTGCTTATTCAGGTGATCGGATACGTCATCAAGTAATAGTGTACTATATTGAGAGATAGAAGTCCGTGCCCTTTAATGGACCTAATCACCTCAATAAAGATTCCTAAGGGCGATGGGTCTACATATGCACAAGAGATTCTTCCCCTACTTTGCATGGAAAAGTAAAGCAAAATTTATTTTAAACTAGGTTTTTTAAGTTCCCTATAGGGGCAAGCCCCCATAGTTAATTACATCCTAAGGAATGGGGATTCCATAGAAAAACTCTCAATTAAGGTAAATGATCGTTATCTTCAAAGATTTCAATAGGAAAGACTATCAATCGATTAGTTCATATTTGAAGATCAAATGTGATTGATCAAAGAGAGATAATTATTATCGAAGCCAAAATGGAAGATAAGTAAGAGATGCCGATGATGCTAGGAAATCTAGCGAGCAATCTCAAACTATCTTATAGTTAGGCTTTATATTTTTGAAATTGATTTAAATTATTTGAGTTGCATTTTTATTGAAAATTTAGGACTTATGATTCTATAACATAAGATTAATGGAAATGCCTAAGAGGTGAGGAATTAAGCTTATGGCACACAAAGGGGAGAAGTAACCTAACCCAAAATCTAGGGAGCTTTCAGGTGAAAGTACAACTAATCTAAGGCAAAATGGGTAATTGGTTTGTCTCCACAAGAGAGGACAAATCACCCGACTGCTTGGACTTACAACCGCCTAAGGGTGGCCGCCAACTAACTCCTCCTACGATTTTAAATATATGAAGGCAATTCATATGCTTTATGCAAAATAGTTAGACTATTATTTATTTAGAAAGAGACTAAGTCCTTAAACTCACTCCCTAAAGAGATTAGATTATGTCAGAACATGCTTCAAATGACATAAATCTAATGCAATTCAAATTTTATTTTATTTTCATTTTTAGATAATTATTTTGACTCAGGCTAATAGGATTCACATGCCTAATGCATGAGAAATAAAGTTATTGGCCAAAATCAACAAGAAGGGAGGAGGTGTGTTTCCACTATGACACTTAAAAGTCAAGCCAAGTTTCTCCGGAGAAAGTGGAAGCCCTCCAATCAAGAGTGAAATAAGATACATTTGTGCATGATATTGTAAAAGAAATACTCATCCAGCTAAGGGGTTTCTAATTCTTTTATCTTGATTTTAAACTTAAGTTTTATGTGAGGTTATGAGTTCTTTATTTTTAGTTTTGAGTTGTTAAGTTTAGTAGAAGATTTATTTTTCTCTAAGAGCCTAATCTACATCCAAGTCATACATAAATCAAGAAAGAAACTAGAAAAAGATGTCACTTAATGCACAAGCTAAATAAATCATCAATCAATTTATATAATCGCAAAAGAATAAAGTGTGGTGGTCGCTCAGACAAACTCAAAAAATAAATTAGGTAGCCGAACTCTACCCTTATACAACCCGAATTATAAATGAATTAAGTTACAATTAAGCAAGGAATTCATTGTTATGGGGGACTTCAAGCTTCATTTATTCTTTATTCTTTTCTTCTTTCTTTTTTGGTTTTTTTCTTTTGGATAATTAGAAGGTGGATGCTCCAAAGCTTCACATGGTATATAAGATATGATCTTATGACCAATGCTCATCCTAATCTCTATAATAATCATTCTAAAATCCTAATTGCACAAATTTATATAAAAAGGAAAAGAATGGAAATCTACTAACACCTGCAAAACAGAAGTTAGCTAAAATAAATCCACACAAATCCCAAACATGTATATTGGACTTATCACCACACATGGGTGACTAATGTCCACTTGCCTATTAGATTATGCTTATATAAGCACAAGCAAAAGCATTTTATATTTTTATTTATGATAGCCCTTAAGCACAATCATCTACAAAATAATAGTTAGATTAAGATCGCCCTACCATTCATTCTACGAGCATACATCCTAACATCTAGTCTAAAACATATATTACAAAATAAAAGAAATGTTAAACCATACACCGCCCTAACCTAAAGCTAGAAGTTGTGACTTAGGCTAATATGTGTGCTTTGAAGGTTTGTGTGGTATGCTTAGCTATGGCTTTAAGTTAAAATTTTCTAAGTGTGAAGCATATTCAACTTAGTGGAGGGTTTCATTTAATTGATTTAATTATTTTGGGTTAATTTTATTTCATATTTTGATTAGGTTCAAGTGAATCCTACAATTAATTATTAAGTTCTAAAAAGAGAGAAAGAGAATAGAATTTCTCTTTTCTTTCCTAACCTAAGTAATTTATAAAGTAGATTCACATTTTTAGTTTTGTTTAGTGAATGTATTGATTAAGTCTTTTAATTAATCCTAAGTTTAGATGAACTCTAAATGAACCCATTCAAAAAGAAAGACATTTAAGATTAAATAAAATGAACCAAATTCACAAAACATAGATCACTTCATTTGTTTCCCAACATGTATAACATGCATATGAATAAGTCCTACGCATATCTAAACACACAAATGATAGTATTTAACACACTTTATGATGCATGCTAAGTAATTCATTTAAGAAAATTTTAAATTTTATGATGCATGATTTTTCTTAGGTAGAAAAGGGATTTCTTATCCAATTTTCATATGAACACACGAAAGTAAGAAAGACATAAGCGAGTATGGTGTCATTGTTAACCAAAGGTGTAAGGTACAAGATCTACTTAGGGCTACTTAAAGTGTCATAACCTTGGGGTTGTCCAGACTAATATACCACTTTCCTTAAATACAAACATGTGTACAAAAGAAATGAATGGAAAAAAAAAGAATGCAAAATTTTGTATTAGTTGATTCATTTTGTTTATGCAATTTATATGTGCAAGCATATGTGTCCTTCTTAAGTGACAGTATAGGAATGAATAAGATATGAAATTAGGCAAGTGTTAGGTTCTTTTCAAATGAACCATACATCTTACCAAATCTTATTTAAAACTATACTAAAAGAGAAAGGAAGGAAAGCCTACACTAAGCACATCTTTATACCTTACTCATATGCAAGATTATAATTAAAATATAAGTAGCACACTTTCAATTTTAGGCATTTGATTTATATGTTTTCAAAATAATTTGAATTTAGTAATAATAATAGCCACTCATATTATTACTTTAGCCAACATATTCAATTTTGACATAAAGTAAATAATTTCATTTTGAATTTGATTTTGAAAAATATGGATGCATGAAACCATATGACATACACATTTAACATGTTGGAGAAAGAACTAAAGCAATGAAAGTATGTAAACACATTCACTTCAATTAAATCCTAAAGACAATCTTATGAAATAAGAAAGCTTAAAGTAAATCAAAGTTCATTTAAGATGATTTTGGTTTGATTTTGAATTTGATTTAATTTTAAAAATGTGAGTTGAGTTTGTTGTTCCTAACCCATTCCCACATATGTTTTGATATTTTTGTTTAATTTTTTGTATGATTAGATTTTTTATATATTAATTAGGTTAAGTTATGAATTAAGTTAATTAACCCTTACTTACACACCTTAAAATAGTTAACTAAGTAATTATGAGCCAATGAGAAGACATAAAAAAACTCACAAGAATTTAAACTTGCAATGCACCTAGGAAGAAAAGTGCCTAATGCAATTTGACTCATGATTAATGGTTAATTAAGCTAAGTTTAACTTAAGTAATTTCAAAAAACACACATGTGTTGGGTTTTGATTTCTTAATTGAACTTAGGCTCTTGAACACCTAAGCATCTACCCCAAGTAGATTAATTATGTTCTAGAACTTTTTAGAATTTTTAGAAATTGATTAAAGGAGTAATTAATGAATTAACCCTTAATTAAGAGAAGATTAAGAAAAGAAAAGGTAGTTTAGGGAATAGCTTAGGGGAACTATCCCAAAATTATTCCCTAAGCCTCCTATTCATTGGATCTAACCTTAATCAACCCCAATGAGGGATTAAAACACTAATCCAACATTAATTATCCTTAATTATATTAAGTGAGTAATTAGGAAATACATTTGCAATTCCCCCAATTAAACCTTAAATAAATCCCAAGAAAATTGGAGGAGGCAGAAGTCCCAGAACATACCCAAGAAATTTAGAATTAATCAGAGGATTAATTAAGAGGTAATTAACAAAATAAGATTTTCTTAAAACCCAAAATCAGAGAAAAGTATAATTCAAAATCCATTGAAATCATTTTAAAAATATTCTAAGTTGAATTATCTTTCCATAGAAATTTATCTCATATTTTTTTGAATTTTATTGAGGGGAGATATGAATTTTTGAAGGTTAGGAGATTAATTAAAATTAATTTAATCCCTAAACAATCCCTTTAGCTCACAGTGCGACACGCGATGGTGGCGGTGGGCTTTACATCATCATGAGGGGATTACTTAGTCGCATCAAAGGTGATGGGACGGTTTGATCCATGCCATGATCAAAAAGATCATCCCGTGGTTTCTAAAAGGATAAATCATTTATAAAATGTGTTTAATCGCCATCCATCCAAAATGTATGGATGGACAACCAGGATTCTCCCAATTCTTTCTTGAGGATCAATGTCCATGATCAGGGAAGATCAAAGGATTGATTGGAGTAAGACTTTACCCACACCATCTTAAGCTAATGACAAGCCTATCCATGGATGTCATGAACATTTCTTTCACAAAGCACCAACACCTCCTAAGCTAAGTGGTCAAAAAATTCCATACCTCCCCGGAGGTTATCACCGACGCTCAACCTCAATGAGCTAGCTTCGTCTAGTGGAGACAAAGTCCTATTGAAAGTTTCAATCTTGAGTAGATCTCTCTATGGACCAACACCACTTCTCCTTGCTTGCGACTTTGATCCAATTCAACCTCTCCTTGCTTTGGGAACTTGAATGAGAGCTTGGGTGCACTCAACTTGATCCCCTGAGGGAGTGTGCAAAGGCAATTGAAGTAGATTTGAGTATGGAAGAAGTTGGGAATTGAGATGAGCTCCCCTAATTTCTAAGGAAGAAAACTGAGAAAGGAAAGAATCCAATCTTAAAAAGCTTAGAATGCTCCATGGCTCCTAACTCTCTCTAGTGCTCAATTGAATGTGAGGTTGTTCAATTCAAGTGGAATTAGGGGGAGTATATCTCCCTCTATGACAATCAGATGGTCTAACCTTGAGTTATCGTTTTGATCTAATTGACCATATGGAAAGGGTTGTTTAGGCTGTTAGATCTTTGCACATGGTCGGTTTAAGCTCTTGAGTGGATTAGTAACCTCCCATGTGGTTCAACTCAAGTGGAGGGAGGATTTTGAATTAGCCAATTTGAGCTAGGGGGATGGGATTGGCCTTGGATCCATTTGAGCTAACCCAAACTCATTAGGTTGGGTGCACCACTCTCCATTTGGTCCACTTCAGCTATTAGGAAGGTATCAAGTTGATATGAAGAGGGCTTGACCAAAGTACCCATGGAGTAGGCCAAAATTTGTTCTATGGCCTAGGGGTAGAATGGTTATTTTGTTGATTTTTGTATTTGGATATGTTGGGTATGTGGATAAAATAGGTTTGGCCAAGTTTCATTGGATTTGGAGTTCATTTGATAAAGTTTGGCTTATGTTGACCCATTTAGGTCAAAATGGGTCAAAATTCAATTGATCAATTGGTCAAATTGGGTCAAAATAAGGGTTGAAAAGTTCATATGACCATTTGAAATATTTTGGTGGCTTTGGTTTGATTCAATTTGGTTTAGTTTTGAATTTGGCTCATATTCATTTAGGTCAAATGGGTCAAGTTGACCAATTTGACTTATTTGACCTAATTGAGCTAGGACAATGATAGATTTAGGTTTGGTTAGTCATATGGAGTGGATTGGTATCTTTATTTCCAATCAATTTTGATTAAGTTTCAATTTGGCTCAACATGACCCCTTTAGATCAAGTTGGGTTCAAGGTCAATTGGGCTATAGGTCTAGTTGGCCAATTGAGATTTTGGTCAAGTTCAACAATTATTTGGAATGAACTTGACCCATTGGTTTGAATCAATTTGACTTAGATCAAGTTTTGACACATTTTGACTTTTAGGTCAAGTTGGGTCAACTTGGGTCAAGTGGCCAATTGGGCTAGGTTAGACTTAAATGTTGACTTGGTCAAGTTCAAACATAGTTCATGAATGAACTTAGATCAATGGTTTCAATCAATTTGACCTATGTTGGATTTTGGCTAGTTTAGGTTACATTTTTGCTAAGTGTTGACTTGGTCAACCCTTAAGGTTTGACTTGGTTTGGCCCAATTTAGTTTATTGATCATCCCATGATAATTGTTGATCATGATGAGAGGCATAGGTGAGTTTGGTTCAATCCAATTTGGGTAGGATTAGAATTAGGCTCATAAGGGTGCTTTAGGTCACTTTGGGTTAAGTGAGCCTAATTGAGTCAAATGACTTGGTCAAAGCTTGATTTGAGTTTGATTGAACTTATATATGGACTTATTATTGAAATATAAATCCATTTGCAAATGGTTTGAAGTCAAATGAGTTTTGATCCATTTGATAATTTCATATTCAAAGGAAGAACATGAAGGGATTTGGGGTTTGATTTTTGAATTGGATTTTGATTTAGTGATTGAAGTTTGTATTTATATTTTATGATTGTAGGGTTGATTTAATCATGAAAGAAAATCAAGAGTTTGGCTTGATTTGAAGTTGATTAGGCTAAGTTTAAGATTTTGACTTGAAAGGCTTAGGTTGGATTTTGAATTTTGAGTTTGATTTTTTGGAATTGGTTTTGATTGATATATATATATATATATATATATATATATATATATATATATATATATATATATAAAATATAAATGAATTATGAGAAAATTCTAAGGATTTGAAATGATTTGATCATAATTTAGGCTAAGTCCATTAAAATTGAATTTAAAGAATTTAGGAAATTTTTTGAATTTGGTTTTGATTGATTTATATTTATATTTCATTTATATATGTGAATATAAATGAGAATATAAATGAGTTATGAGAAAATCCTATGAGTTTGATTAGATTTAATCATGATTTAAGCTAAGTCCATTAAAAGGGAATTAAGAACTTAGAAAAAATTTGTGAATTGATTTTGAATTTTGAGCTTAGTTTAATTGATTTGAATTTATATTTCATTTATATATGTGAATATAAATGAGAATACAATGAATTATGAGAAAATCTCATGAGTTTGATTTGGTTTAGATCATGATTTAGGCTAAGTCCTTAAAAGAAGATTAAAGACTTAATAAAATTTTATGGATTTTGGAATTGAATTCGAGGATTTGATTTGATTGATTTGTATTTATATTTCATTTATATATGTGAATATAAATGAGAATATAAATAAGTTATAATAAAATCTCATGAATTTGAATTGATTTGATCATGATTTTGGATAAGTCCTTTAAGGAAAATTTAAAGGACTTAAGAAATTTCATGAATTGAATTTGAATTTTGGATTTAGATTTGATTGATTTGAATTTATATTTCATTTATATATGTGAATATAAATGAGAATATAAATGAATTATGAGAAAATCTCATGAGTTTGAATTAGTTTAGATCATGATTTAGGCTAAGTTCTTAAAAGAATATTAAGGACTTAAGAGAGATTTGAACTTAGGAATTTCATTCATGGGTTTCAATCATGGATTTCATTCATGGATTTCAATCATAGATTCTATTCATGGATTTCAATTATGGATTTATTTGAGTTTGGAGAAAATCAAATAAGATTGATTTGGAGTTTGACTTGAAGGAATGAAGGTGAGGAATGGTTCAAGTAAGGGTAGGTAAATTTTCCTAAAACCCCTAAGGCATGACCTATTCATATGACTAACTCTTCTATGTCTCTAGAGCTAGGTTGAGTGTCCACCTAATCACTAGATGTGTCTTAAGACTAAGAAACTCTCAAAGTCTAAGAAGAGTCATATGTCTAAGATGAGGGAGTTGAGAGCTCATTCTAAAAATGAGGTCAACAAAGGGTGCCCAATAGGTGCGGTGTGACTAACAAGGAACACCGTACGTATTGGTGTTGACCAAAATGATCAACAACACTGAAATATCACAAGCACTAACAGAAATAGTCTATCCCTAACCCAAGGTGTAGAAAGAATCCAGAGCTTAGTGCAATGTGGCTCTACTTATGTCCAAGACATAAGAGAGAGGGAAGAATCGACTAAGGGATAGAGTGTGAATCTTCCACTGGGAAGTAGGTTCAAGTCATCCATCCACAAGGGAATGAGAGGTTCGATTTGATTTAAGTCTCACTGAGGAGAAAAAGATTTGTTTAAGTTCCGTTGGGGAAGAGGGTTAAATTTGTTTTAATTTTTTATTAGGTTTGAATTTTGAGATGAACTCTATTGGTTTGTGATGGACTGCACTGAGTAGGAGCCATGGAGGCCAAAACCTAACTCAGATTTACCAATCCAAAGCGGTAGTCTACTAAACACGTAGTAGGACTAGCCAACCAAAGGAATGCCTTTTGGTATGCAACAATCGTATTAGGAAGAAAGCATAGTAAACTTACATCCTCCAAAGTAAGGACCAGTTGTTGGGGTAATCTATTGTCAAGACAACAGATTGAACCCGACCTAGGGCTGATTACTGAGTGAATTCCATTGGGGGACTTAGATCAACTCAAAAATAATATTAATTTTATTTTTTAGATTTATTTGATTATGATGGATCCCATATGAATGAACTACACTAAATGGAGCCTAGTCCTAACTCATTTCCAATCAAAAGGGAGTAAATACCAATCATAGACTATCCAACCAAAGGGGTGCCTTTCGGTTTGCAATGGCCAAGTCTTAAGAAGGAAGTGCGGGGACTCACATCTTCTAGAAATAAGGAACCATTGGGGTGATTGGTTGCTTTGGGCAATAAATCAAACCCGACCTAGGGCTGACTATTGAGTGAATGTCGTTGGGGGACTTAAATCAACTCAAGGATAGTCAAAGATTAATTTCATTTTTAGTTTAGTTTATTTTGATTGATTTTGTTGGTTTGTAATGGATCATACTGAGAACAAACTCATAACAACCTAGACCTATCTCAGATTTACTGAACCAAAGAGAGTAGCTTCCCGGTCGATGAGAGAGTTATCTGACCAAGAGAGTGCCTTTCAGTTTTCAACAATCAATTCAAGGGAAGAAAGCTAGGGGACTCACATCTTCCACTAGAAAAGATCACTGGGGTGATCGGTTGCTTTGGGCAACAAATCGAACCCGACCTAGGGCTGCCCGTCGATTTATGACAATCATACTAGAAAGAATGCATCATAGTCTTATATCTTCCAAAGCAAAATGACTATCAGGGTAACCTACTCAAGAAAAAGTAGATTGAACCTGACCTAAGGTTGACTACAAAGTGAGTGAAGACCCAGAGACTTATCTAAACTGAGGTATTCAGATAATTCCTATAGGGAGTTCTGCTAACACTGCCCTAAAGATGGGATGCCTACTTTGGGAAAAGGGGCCTTTTGAGAGTTTGAATTTTTAATTCACAAGTGAATTAATTTGTTTATTTATTTTAGTTTATTTTATCGTGGACCCTGTTAGTTTGAGAGGGATCAAGCGAGCTTATATCATGACTTATCTTAGATTTATGAACCAAGGGAGAATTTGGAATCGCAACAAATTTTCTAACCATAAGTGACTACTAGGAAGGGGACCGTCAATCCAAAATAGGAGCTGTTTAAATGGGGTTGCAAGGACATGATCCAAATAGAGTGTGCGGAGGGAGCCAGGGCTTAATCAACACCGAAGAAAATGACATGGTTAGTCTATATCCAATAGGTATTGATGTCCAAGTCAAGGAGAAAGCTTGAGGACTCATATTTGAGAGTGGTGTATCCAGGGTGAGTCCTTGTCAGAAAACATCAACCAACTTAAGGTGCCCATGGTTTGCAATAATTAACTAGAAGAAAGCTTCAGATCCTTTTATAGTGGGCTTGTTGGGATAGTCTATCCGACGGTGCTTTCGAGTTAAGAATGCATCATATCAACTCAAACATAGTCAGAGGGGCCTTGGGACTTATCTAGACCTCAATATATACCTAGTTAGAGCATGATGGCTAATTCAAGAAGAAAGCACGGGGACTCATATCTTCTTAAGCAAAATTGATATGAGGTAGCTTATTGGTTAGGCAGTGAAATCTGCCATACTAGCAAGACACTCATTAGTTTATAATGATCAAGTTGAGAAACGACTGAAACTAATGAGTGTGAAGGAGTGACCTTGCTCCCACATCAAAGTAGCTCGAGATAAAAGATTTATATTTGTTATTATGCATGTGTTAAAAGGAATAGGACACCTCTAGAGGACTCTTACACCTACCTTAAACACACTATGTGATGTAGGACATGGGTGCTTTTTATGATATGTTGTTTATTACACCGATAATTCTTAAATCCTCATGAAAGAGTAAAGATAAATACACACTACTATTGAGCACATTCACAATATTATGAATTTAGTGAAGTTGAAAAGATTTTGATTAAAGTTATGTTAACTAGAGATCCAATCTTATAAGTGTAAAGAAATAACTAAAAGTTATGAATGATCTAACACATGTATGATTTAAAATAACCGTAGAATAAGTGTCGACCTCTACCTGGTGGTCATTGTGGAGATCGTCCCTTTCCATAGAAGTCCTTCTCTAAGGGTTGTGAGCTCACACACTCAAGTAGTCACTCAAGAGGAAAATACACAAAATAGTAAAAGAAATTTAAGAAGGTAACTTTTTATTCCAAATTCAAGTACCAAGCATTACAAGAGTCTCCCCTAGGATTAAAAGAGAGTTAAGAATACTCAAACTAACTCCAAACCTAACTCAAACTCAAACCTAACACCATCATAACTACACCACCTACTTACTACCACCACCATTATCAAACCTACCACTCATTCCATACCTACTCAAAGTGTCACCTACTGATGACTCATGGGTCACACATAAGAATAGCCCAATACATATAAGCTCAAGACATACAAAATATAAAAGCCCAATACATAACTTAAATTATAACAAAGGCCCAAATATGGATTTAAGCTTTATGATGATGGCGTCGATGATGGTGATGATGATGCCCCTCCCGACTTTAAAGGATTCTCCTGAGAATGAAAATCAAGTACTCTTGTAATAATTGTGAATCTAGTTGATGTAACTCATCAAATATAAGCCATGAATCTTCAAGTGGAGAAAGACCTTTCCAACAAATGAGAAACCTTTGAGTGCCTCCATCGGATGTGATGATAATGTCTTCTAAAATTTGATCCTGATGTGATCTTAAGCGGTGATATGGTATAGAATTCGGATGAAGTATGAACACATGTCGTTACTATTTATAGAGGGAATAGTATCATGGCTTGCCCATGGTACATGTTAAATCGATACATTAAATATTGGAGAAATTCCCATTCATTGGAAGATCTATTTCATAAGCATTATCATTTATCTTCCTTACAACTTTATAAGGACGATCTCTTGAGAGTTAATTTCTTAAGAGTTCTAGTTGAAATCTTCGTGTCTAACTTTAACAAGAACAAAATCTCCCTCATTAAATTTTACATATTATGTGCATCAACATTAGCTTTATATTTATCATAACTTAAGTTTTTTGTTGAATTTCATGATATAATCATGCATATTTTGTGCAAATGAAGATGCAAATGCACTAGACCTATATGTTACAGCAATTCAACAAGATCAATTGGTTTTCTTGGATCATAACCATTACAATATGAAAAGGACTCATACCGGTTGACCTATTAATTGAGCGTTATAAGCAAACTCAGTAGGAAGAACTAGGTCCCAAGTAGTATGATGGATTATAAGTAAATTTCTAAGCTTCTATTAACAACTTTGTCCATCATTTGAGGGTGGTAAAGTAGAAAATAAGAGTTTTGTGCTAGCTTTTTCCATAAAGTTTTCCAAAAATAGCTCATAAACCTTACATCGATTACACAATTGTCTTAGGTAGTCCATGTAACTATCTCATGAAAGAAAATTATCATATGTGAGGCATCGATGTCTTATAATATGGAATGAAGTGTGCCATTTTAGAGAATTGGTCAACAACTACTAGGATAGAGTCAAAACGTTGTATAGTGCAAGGTAATCCTAAGATGAAGTCCATACTAAGATCTTCCCAAGGTTTGTGGGGGATTGGGAGTGGTGTGTATAGACCATAATTTTGTTTTCCACTTTTTGCTACTTGGAAAGTACAACATTGGGCAATGATACGAGCAACATCTTTCTTAAGACTAGGCCAAAAGAACCTATCCTCCATCATAGCTATTATCTTATCATGACCAAAATGACCAGATACACCTCCTGAATGAATTTCCTCAACAAGAAAATTTTGAAGTGATGAATCGGGGATACATAGTTGTGTGCCACGAAAGAGATATCCATCTCGTATTTGATAATCTGGACTATTAATTGAAACATCAAATTTCAAAGATTCAAAATTTGTTGAAAATCTTTACAATTAGGATAATCATCTTTAACCTTTTCAATCCGGTAACCTTCACACTCATGGTATTTAATAATGTACATATTCTACTTAAGGCATCGCAACTTTGTTCTCGACACCATTTATGTTTAAGAACAAACGTATATTCTTGAAGAAATTGAACCCATTTCATGTGAACTAAGTTTCTTTTGGGTGTTTAGATATTTAAGCGCCATTGATCGGATAAAGTATAAATTCTCAGAGAAGATAATGTCGCCATAACAAAGTTTGGATGACAAACTCACGCGGTCATATGGAATCGTTGATCATTTAATTTTTTCACTAAAGAAAGCAATGACCTTCTTGTTTAAGAACACCTCCAATACCAACTCTAGAAGCATCACATGATACCTCAAATACTTTGTCAAAATTTGGCAATTATAATATCGGTGGACTTGTTAAAAGTTCTTTAATTTTAGAGAATGCATCAGCAGCTGCCTTTGTCCAAACAAAGTCTCCTTTTTAATACATTGAGTTATCGGGGCCATAATAGTGCTAAATCCATGAATAAACCTTCGATAAAATGTGGCTAACCCATGAAAACTACGTACATCATGAATTGTGGTTGGGGTAGGCCACTCTTGAATAACCCTAATTTTTTCGGGATCGGCAGAGATGCCATCACAAGAAATAATGAATCCTAAGAAGATTACTGAAGACGTCATAAATGAGCATTTTTTTAAGTGAACATATAGTCTTTCTTCACGAAGCACTTCAAAGACTTATCGTAAATGTTTCTCATGATCGCTCTTAGTTTGACTAAAATTAAAATATCATCAAAGTACACAACTAAAATTTTCTAATGAATGGTCGTAAGATATGAGTCATCACTCGCATAAATGTACTTGGAGCATTAGTCAATCCAAAAGGCATTACTAGCCATTCATACAAACCATCTTTTGTCTTGAATGCGGTTTTCCATTCATCACCTTCTCTCATACGAATTTGATGATATCCACTTCTAAGATCAATTTTAGAAAACTATTGATCCAGCCATCATATCTAACATGTCATCAAGTGGGTATGAAACATATACTTAGATGATTTTATTTATAGCATGACTATCTACACACATAACTACCATCTTTCTTTGGGGTAAGAAGAGGACTTGCGCATGGAGATAAACTTTCCCGATAAACCCTTTTGATAATAAATCATCAACTTGTTGTTTTAGCTCACATGTTCATTTGGGTTCATACGATAATGTGGCAAATTTGGGAGTGATGATCCGTGAATTAGCTCTATGGCATGTTGGATACTTCTTAATGGGGAAGCTCACTAGGAAGTTCTTGGACAAATATCTTGATATTCCAATAAAAGTTCACATACTTGGATGAGAATGATTTAACACAAGGTTGATTTTGGTTAGGACAACTAATGCAAAAAATGATATTCCATTAATCTCTTGTTGAAATTGACGTTTATTAATAATATGTAGGGATTTCTTTCTATGGGTGGAGAAGAATTTTGGGGTTGAAGTGGAGTGACCTCTTTAGGCTTGGGTTTAAGACAATTATCTTACCTTGAAAATTAAAATGCATATGTATTAGATCACATAATTTGTGACATCCATATCAAAAGCCAAGGTCTACCTAAAAGTATATGAGCAACATCCATCGGAAGAACATCACACCAAATTTTATCACTATATTCTCCTAATTGAATGGGTACAAGACAACGCGTTGAGATATAGAGATGAGGTCTTATCTACCCAAGCAACCTTATAAGGCTGTGGGTGGGTCTCTGGGGTGAGCTTCATCCTAGTTAAAGTAGAGGTAGATATAACATTCATGCAATTGCCACTATCAATAATTAACTTACACATCTTTTCACCACTCTTAAAATAAGTGCGGAAAATTGATGTGTGCCTCCAATCAATATTAGCTCGTGGGGTTGCTAACACAATGCATAAACTATATGAGACTCACTTCTTAATGACTAGCTTCTTCACAAGGGTCAACTACAATTTGATTATCATTATTTTCATTTTGTTGATCCTCATTTTCATAATCTAAGTGTAAGTTTTGATGAGGACAAGCACTTGCATAGTGACCAATTTTACCACATGTAAATCAAGTAATGTTAGAAGTCTTAGAGCCAGATGTTCCCACTAAAGCTTTTTCTTTTGTTTCACTAGGTCCTTTAGGAACTACTAAAGTAGGAGGGTTAACACACGATTGAGAGTTGTTTGTAGATGAAGTTGTGAATGACTTATAAGGTTGTGATCTAAGATATTGTTCAATTTGAGTCGCCACTGAAATGCATCCTCAAGAATAAATTTCTCGAGTTATCATTTCATTACAAATATCAGTAATCTAAATCTAGAGATTGTTGTGCGGTGATCCTCTCTAACATCACGGGTCATCAATTCATCAAACGTGTCATATACTCAACTTAAAGATCCTTGTTTAAGCGTAGTCATTTCATCCATAAGTTGACCATGAAAATTTAATGGTACATATTTTTGCTTTAAAATTTCTTTCATCTCATCCCAAGAAGCAATAGGTGGTTGTCTTAATCATTGATATTTTCATGTGAGATTAACTCAATAAGTCTTGACTAGTTAGTTTCATGCGAGCAAAACGAACTTGTCTTTCTTCTGACATGGGCATCCAATCAAAATATTGGTCCATGTCTACTAACCAATCTAAGAAAATTTTAGGATCAAGTCGACCATCAAAAGTAGGTGGATCAATTTTAACCCTACGAATAACATCATCATCAGGTTCTCTAAGTATGCGGGCAACAAAATTAGATAATGGCTCTTCATAATGTCAAGGATAATGCTCATAAGGAGTTCGATGAGCATAACCTTCATCTCATCTTAATTGTCTTCCTATTCGATGAGGTGGGTGAGGAAGTACCTCATCAAACATATATTCATTAAAGTTGTTCCTAGGCGATAGCGGGTCTAATAGGAGAATGTGATGAGGTGGGAGAGAAAGAGGCAGGATCAACATGATGACCTTCTCTCTCTCAAGTTGGTGTTCTAAGATTGGGTTAGTTTTTTGGTGAATACTTTTTTTGTTCTAAGGCTTCAAATCTTTTTTTGGAATTCATTAAAGGTTTGTTGGCGCATAAGGGTAAGCTTTTCTATTTTTTCTAGTAAAAATTCATAGAAATCATGTTTTTCATCTAAGGATTGTTCTTAATATCTAAGACCACTACGAGTTGACATGATGATATTCTTTTAAAATATTAATATAAGCAAATACTTAATTAAATTTTTTTTTAAAAATGCAATGTAATGAAATCAAAGACACGATTAAAAGTAAGTAAATGCTCTAATTAGATAAAAAATTTGTATGATTTTTTTAACAATGAATTGCATGATTACTTTAATGTAAAAATAAAACTCAATACTAAACAAGATGTTCCCAAAGAAACATACTTGCTCTGATACCAAATATGATGTAGGACAGGTACTTTTATGATATATTATTTATTACAGATAATTCTTAAATCCTCACAAAAGGGTAATGATAAATGTACACTACTATTGAGCACATTCACAATATTATGAATTTAGTGAAGTTGAAAAGATTTTAATTAAAGTTATGTTAACCACTAGAGATCAATCTTATAAGTGCAAAGAAATAATTAAAAAGTTATGAACGATCTAACCTGTAACAGATTTAAAATAACTAGCAGCGAAGCAAGAATAAGTTGAAGTCGACCTCTACAAACAGTCCGTCGTTCCTTAGAAGTCCTTCTCTAAGGGTTGTGAGCTCACACACTCAAGTAGTCTATCACTCAAGAGGAAAACACACAAAATAGTAAAAGAAATTTAAGAATGTAACTTTATTCCAAATTCAAGTACCAAGCATTACAAGAGTCTCCCTATTTATATGATTGAAAGAGAGAGTTAAGAATACTCAAACCTAACTCCAAACTCAAACCTAACACTATCATAACTACACCTACCACCACCCATAAAACTTACCACCATTATCTACCACTCATTCCATACTTACCCAAAGTGTCATACTATAATAACTCATGGACCATGACATAAGAATATCCCAATACATATAAGCTCAAGACATACAAAATATAAAAGCCCAATAATACATAACTTAAATTATAATAAAAGGCCCAATCATGGATTTAATCTTTATGATGATGACATCGATGACGGTGATGATGATTCCCTGCATCACTAGGGGTATCGATGAAATGATTCTATAGGTGGTAAAAAGGATTTCCACTAAGAATGGATGTCGCTTGGGTTCTCTCAGACTTAACTTAGTTGTGCTAGTCGAAATAGGATGTCTCTTGGGTTCTCTTACACCTATTCTAATAGCGTCAGGAGATTGTGTTTGTGTTGTGAAATAGGGATAGAAGCCGAGGAAGCTACACCTACCTACCACTGATACCATGATTAGAAGACAAGCAACACCTTGAAAGAAGAGAAGATTTGATGAATGGAATAAGATTTTATTCTTTTTTTATTAATGATTATTTTCAAACATGATTTATTTCATTGGTAATATTTCTTTAGGTAGAGCCCATTAATTGGAAGCATCGGGCGTTCCCCTTTACAATTAATAAACTGATAAGATCCTCCTTGGTAGGCCTTCTCTAAGACATAGGGGCCTTCCCAAGTGGGTTCAAACTTGTCTCTCATCTTTCGATGGTCAACAATTAGTCTCTTTAGGACTAACACAAGTTCTCTTACTTGGAAAGACCTAGGACGGACCAACTTATTGTGAGCATGAATCATTTTGACCTTGTATAAGTCGAGGTTCTAGCATGCCCGTAGGCGACTCTCCTCCAAACCTTCGAGCTCTTCTAACTGCAACTTTGCATTCTGCTATGTAGTGATCTTGTTATCTAATGCTATCCTTAGTGATGGGAGTTGAACTTCTAAAGGTAGAATAGTTTCGAACTCATACACTAAAGAAAATAGGGTAGATTAGGTTAGAGTTTGGTATGTGTGGTAGGCCCACAAGGCTTCCGCGCCTCGTTCCTATTTTTTATCATCAAGAGTTTTCTTGATTCACGGATGAGAGTTTTGACAGAAAGCCATTTGCTCTGGGGTAGTAGATGGTGGAGTATCTCCAATCTATACCATGTCTTAGTTGATATTAGTGCGTTTGAATGCGACTATATTATAATTCATCGAGACACCCCGAACCTATAAATGATATGATTCCTGAAAAACTGAAGCATATGCTGAGTTGTGACCTCTCTGAGTGGGATGGCTTATGCCTACTTGAAAAAGTAGTCGGTGACAGCTAAGATGAACTGATGACCCTTGGAAGAAGTAGGATCGATCAGACCTACAATGTCGGTACCCCAACACTCGAATGACCATGAAGCCAATGTAGGGTGTAGAATGTTGGGTGGTTGGTGGAGGACCACACCGTGCACCTGACACTGATGACATCTCCTAGCTACATCCATGTAGTTTGTGATCATCGAAGGCCAGTAGTATCCAAGTCGCTTGATCTTCGTCTTCCTCTTCAGACTGGATTGATGTGCTCCGCATAGACTTGAATGTACCTCGGTTACAATGCTACATGCTTCATGTTTGTCTAAATAGCGTAACCATATTTGGTCAAAAGATCGACGGTACAGGGTGCCATCAACGAGAGCATAGGAGAGAGCTCTCTATTTCATCTGATGGACTTGTGACTTTTCTTGAAGTAGTTTGCCAGTGTTCAAATAATCTATGAACGGTTGCCTCCAATCTAGCTCCTTATCCATTTTGACAACCGCAACCTCCCCTTCAAGAGAAAATCTTTTGATGAATCAATAAGGGATACAACTTATCTATTTTGGACACTTATTGAAATGGACTCATCTTGACATGTCAATTTTTTGGCAAGTTTGGCCAAAGCATCTGCTACTACGTTCTCTGCTTGGGGAACGTTGTAGATGGTGACTTCGAGAATCTGGGCCAACGGCTTCATGGTATACTTGTAGTAATGACGAAGCTTGGGTTTGAAAACCCGATAGGACCTGACAATTTGGTTGATGACCAATTGAGAATCCCTAAAGATGTTGATGCTCTTGACACTGATAGTGATGGCTAACTCCAGACTGGCAATCAAAGCCTCATACTTAGCTTCATTATTGGTGTAAGAGTTGGAAAGATAGTATGAGAACCTTATCACATCACGGTTTGGAGTTAAAAGAACTATTCCTACCCCTGTCTTTCCTGGGTCGTGGTGCTTCTCCTTAAAGAAAAGAAGCTGCACCATCAAATTACATCTCCCATCAGTGGTTACCAGCCTCCTCGAAGTTCATGATTTGTTCATCAAGGAGATCATCACTAAGCGGAGAATCAGGGAGTGTCTAAGAAATCACTAGTGCACGTCCTTTTATATCGAGGGTATGAAACGTAATATCGAGCTAGAGAATCTTGGACCGCATGCCAAATGTGGATAGCATTGGCGTGTCATGAGATACTCTGATTGGATTTATTCTGGAGATCAAGTTCACCATATGAGAAAGCATATAGTGTCATAGTTTTTGGGAAGCAAATATCAAAGCTAGGTAATATTTTTTAATAGGTGGGTAGTTCACTTCAGCAGGAATCAGACAATGACTGAGGTAGTAGAGAGCACTTTCCTTCCCTTTATCGTTAGCTTGGGTCAGAGCGAGAGTCATCCAATGCGGCTGTAAGAATGAGTGGACCTTTCGGGATAGGGGCTGCGGTTGCTTCACCAAATACTGCTTGATGTCTTCGAAGGCATGCTGACACTTGTCATCCCACTTAAACTTAACATCCTTTTTGACAAGTGCTGAAAATGGCTTGCATCTTCTTGATAGGTTGGAGATAAAGCATCTTAAATACGCCAGCCATCCTTGGAAGGATCTGAGTTGAGTTAAACTCCTAGGAGGTGACATTTCTAAGATAGCTTTAATCTTTTTAGGATCTATTTCTATTCCCTAGTGTTGGACAACAAACCCATTTTCTGGCTACTCAGAATGCACACTTGAGGATTCATTTTGAGGTTATATTCTCTTAACTATTCAAAACTACTCTCAAAGAGGTGATCTTCCTTTTCTCTTGACTACTAGATCATCAGCACTCAACGATGATGGATGACTTCATTGAAGATCGAGTTATGGCGTTGGTATGTAGCACGCATTTTAAGGCGAAAGGTATGAACCTTAAGATTCGATTGGGGTTGAGCGTGTTTCTTTCATCTTCATGAGACATCTTGATTTGGTTGTAGTCAGATGACCCATCCATGAAAGAGAAGACTATGTGAGATTAGGCGATGTCCACCACTAATTCTGGTATAGGAAGAGGAAACTCATCCTTAGGACTTGCCTTATTTAAGTCTTTAAAATTAATGCATATGGGAATTTAGCCATTCTTCTTCTTAACTGGGATGACACTAGCTAACTAGGTAGGATATTTTTTTCACGATGAAACCATCAATCCGGTTTCTTGACTTGAAATGACATGTTGTTCAACTTCTAATGCGTAGAAGCTTGCTTAATAGGGGTAGCAGATCTATTGAGCTTATGGAATGCTATGTCGAGATAATCAGCATCTCTTCCCTTCATGAAGTAGTCTTTAAACTCAATCAATAGCTAACTAAGTCATTGGTTTCTTCTTCATTCAGTAATGAAATGATGTATGTCGGGCATTGATTTTCTTCTATCCTAAGGTTGATTTCTTTAAGCTTGTCTACTGTTGAATGAATCTCCTCTTCAAACTCTAGTGGTGCCTCTTTGATTTGGAGATCATCTGAGATTTCTAAACACACATTCTCATAAGAGTTGGGGTTGTGTGAGAAGAACCTATCAGACTTCAAATGGTTGGCAACAACTAAGCAGTAATCATCATCATCAACTGAACTTAATGTATCGAATCCTAGTCCTGCTCTTGATTATGCTTCCCTACCTGTGTTGTTCAATAGCTTCTCAAAGTACTATGACCTATGGTTGGACCATGTCTGAGGAACTAAACCTTTTTGTATAAGATTATAATCACAAGGCGAGTAAAAGTCAAATGATATTCCATTAATTCATTAAATGAATCCTCCTCAAGTTCTACATCAACTTCAGGACTTGAGGATGATGATCCCAAAAAGAATCTCTTCTGCTTCATGTCACTGGAAGACTTAGGGACTTCCTTAACTATCAAACATTCAACTTTCTATAAAAGCTAAGATTTTCAACTGTTGGCTAATAATTTCACATAAATTAGATTTGAATATTTTGCTTTATTTGGAGGCCTAGTCTTCATCTCTGTCTGGATCGAAAGTCACCTCCAATGGAACCCGCTGAGAGGGATTGGTTGGTATACTAATCACATTAGACTCGTCCTCTGAGCTGAATTCCAAGTCTATGTGAATAGTAGGGGTACTCTTATGAACTGGAACACGACTTATGTTGGCTGATGGCCAACTAGGGGGTCTCCCACCTCTGAAACTGCCTCTATTTCTGCTTCTGCCTCTATCTGGTGGAGGTTGAGCCATCCCACCCACATGAACATATGATGGAATGAACTGTGGGTGCAATGTGATATGCATATGTATTTCTTCTTCAATTTCCCTTTCTTGTTCACTTGGACTTTTATTTTTCTTTTCATTTTCTTTTATCTTTTCTTTTTATTCATTTTCTTTTTCTTTTGAGTTTGAATTTTATCCAAGTTCACAGAAAGGGTGTTTTGAGGAAGATAGTAGTCGCATCCTCATAAATCTCAACCTCTCTAACTAAAATGGCTTTTCATCTCCGACAAGGTACTCAATCCCTCTAAACTTGATGCAATCGATGGAGGGAGGATGGAATGATCTTATTCTCGATGTATCCAAGGCCTACCAAGCAAAGCAAGAATGAAGTATTCAAATCAATGATAAAACTTGCTTCAGCCTTCCAAATACCCTATCTCAAAGGTAACATTATAGAACCTAAAGCCGCCACCTTTGTCATTGAATCCTCTCAACATCATTTGATCTTCTTGAAGTGTGAAGATGTCGATCCTCAAATAAGCAAAGGTCCTTAGACTTATAATGTTCACCCATGCACTGAATCCTGAGAACTTAGCAAGTCTGAACCTATCCATGTCACCGTGATGTAGGGAATGGTTGTGCTCCAAGTCCCCAAGAAGGTCTTCATCTATGAAGGTGATGTTGATCTTCTTGTATAATGTGCTTCCTCACCTATAGCGAAGCTAAGCATATTTCGTGTGGATCAAGGAGAGCCTTGATTAGTGATTCCTCATCTCTTTGGATAAGACAAGGGCATCAGTATATGCTTAGCTTATGGCAACTTTCTTAGATGAGAAATGATGTTGTAGTCCACCTTGATCCTCCACAAGCATATCCAAGGGTGGAGCATCTGTGGAAGGGCTGATCTTATACCAATGACTTATTTCCCTCTATCTTGAGGTGCCCTAGGAGAAGAACCTGCCACTATGGAGGTTGACTGATCTCTGCAGGTAATGGAAGGTTCTACCCGCACATCGTGCTCACCTACAGCCTTCTCCTATGGGACCCTAATCAATGATTCCAAGTCTATCAAGAGGTGAACCAGTATTCGTGAGTAGGAAAGTCCAACTCAATCGAAAGAGGATCAAATTGTTATAGTTATTTTGACTTGAAGAGTTATCATTAGAATAAAAGAAGACAACCCATCGAGTGACACAAATGTAATTCAAACTAGCTTTATTCTTCAATTTCTGAATTATTTGGAGGTACAAAGTAGAAATCAAGTAAAGTGAGAGGTAAGGGATTTGATGCCCTTATCCCGATACAAGAGTTCTACTAGTAGAAGAAGAGCTAGTCAATGGAAGAAGTCACTGGAAGTCGAAATGTAGGTCGGAGGTTGGACACGACGGGTGGTGCTAATGGCTATCTCGCCAACACATGTCTGTGCTACGCGAGCTCCCCTTTCTAGAGTTGGCACTAGCAACTTGCAAACCTTCCTTGATGTTGAGGTTAGCTCAAGCACCTACAAAGAAAGCTTGATCTTCGGATGATCTTCTAGATTTTGATAAAGAAATATCCCAACCTTCTTTGGTTTTGGTAGGATCACATGTATCCCCAAGGATGACCCTAATGGAACTAGATGGTTGTTCCACAAGATATTCCTTTGGGATAACTATACATCGATCTTGAAGTGTTCAAGCCGCTTGAATGTGAAGCAATCCTCCAAAATATGGCCTAAGATAATATGGTAAGGGCAAAAGTTTGGATCATGACTTTTGCTACTTCCTCTAATCTCCTAGGCTCTTAGAAAATCAGCTTTAAGAGATTCTTAAAGATCTTTTGATTACCTCCTCTTAAAAGAATAAGGTTTAACTTATCTAAAAGAGTAGGTGGACCATAGTTACCTATGGGTATGCAGCTGTGGTGGTATGGAGGTAGGCTGGCCTTGAGGTGGGAGGAGGCTGGTGGGCTTCCCCTGGTGGCAAAGGAGGTGGAGGTCACGAGGTCATGGTCTCGACCGATCTCTAGTCGGCTACTTATCAACACCGCCATCGCACCCGCTTCTTTTCATAGATTTTGTTGAAGGCAACTATTTGGCCTCTCCTTGTAGACTAGCCTTGTTGATTAGCTTCTCAAATATTTGATAGTGAAGCCCTTAAGCATGAAGGCAACGGCCATGGATATTCTTCAAAAGAATCTCAATGGCATGTTGTTCGCATAGGGCACTTCACATTTTATTACGCCATCAGAATATAATCAACAAGGGACTCACTGAGGTGTTGTTGTGCTACAACAAGATCACCTACAATAACCCTTTGCTGAGCTCCAACAAACCTCTTGATGAAGAGTTGCTCTAACTCAGCAAATATATTTACTAAACCGATGGGCAGTTCAACATACCAATCAAAAGCAATACCCGCTAAGCTACTAACAAAGAGGCAAAAAAGTAAAGCGTTGTTGCCACCGTTGCAACAAGCCCCAAGTGTGCTATGTACCTTGGTTTCACTACCATCAAAGTTTTGAAGGAAGGTGGCATGAAACCCTTGGGATATTGAGATCATGAATTCCTGGTAGGGTCTACCCTTTGGAACCGATGATCCTCCTGCTTGAGCCAATGCTTCCTTCACTTGTCGCTCAACCATGGATTTTATGTCTTTTCTTGTATGGAGGTACTTTCCACTACCTTCCTATACATGCTAGTGCTACCTTGCTCTGGGGAGGTAAAGTCTTGGCTGGTCCAAGACATGCACTAACTCGACTACGACCGATTGGATGAACTAATGTGATGTAGTTGGATGAACTAATGGAGCTTATTTCTAGAGTACTGATACTACTGCTAACAAGTCCTCTAAATGTCGTGTCATCCTATCTATCTGCTCATCTTTCTGCCTCAACTGATGTCAGAGGTGTTGGGTAGATGCTGCGATGTCTTCCTGATCAACCTCATCACCTTCCATGGCTTGATGCTCCCTGAGAAGTGATCCTCTAGTATCAACCATGCACTCTGAGTCTCCCAATAAGTCATCTTCATTAGATAATTTTATCTTCATCTCACCAATCATACCCCAAGATCTCCTTCTTTTCCATGAATAATGACTATTCATCTAAAGAATGATCAAGTAGGTACAAATATCGATCACTATCGCATGAGAATTCTCTGAGTCAACCGTGCTACTATTTCATCTAAAGAATGATCAACTGGTAGGTACAAAGCATGGTGTGATCATTATCGCACCGAGAGGCACCGACCTCATGTCACTAAAGAGTCAACCCTATGGGACTGCATCACTATGAGTGACACTCGACCCACTATGAGAGGGTACAAGGATGTTCCATTATCATCGTGACTATCATCGCAATCTCCAATGCCATCATCTCTACATCCCGATGTATTAGCAGAGTTAGTGAAGGGACGACCACGATGCTTTAGGGTCACCACTTTTTTGCACCACTACTAGGGCAGAAGGTCGAAAGGTGAGAGCTCGGCTTGCCATAATAGTGGTGTAGATGGGGTAGATCCCTGTCGTAGCCAATCAAACGGGTGCCCATATGGCCTTCATGGCTTTGATGGAACCGGAGATGCCGTGACCGATTGGGTGATGGTGGACGAGGGTGAGCGGGGTGGAGACACCACCGACTCGAACAGAGATCCCTCCTATGATGACTAGTCCCAAGATGGGATCCGCGATGGTCGCGTAGCACCGAGTTGGAAAATCAATAAGTGCGAAAGCCGACCGCAACAACCTCTGCTCTCTACTGTAATATGAGTATATGGGCCTCTGCCCTCTGGAATATTTCCCACACTGGGATAATGATTTGAGATCAAACTAAGCTCCTGACTCAACGCTCAGAAGCTACCTAGCATGAAGATCGAGGCCGCATAATGACCTCCTAGTAATCAGCTGATGTTACACCACTGGTGGACGTGATGAGCGAATCCTCCTAACATCCTCTCTATCTTACTCAAAGAGAGGATGGAACTGGTTTACTGTAACTAGTGGTGAGTAATAACAGGGAACTCATCAACAACTGAACGGGCTGTTGCATCCATCCCCCTTGCAATCTTAGTGTGATGCCGCTTGATCATGCAATTTTTATTCCTATGCTATGTCTTGGTAGGATGGGAGAAGTGAGAGCTAGACCCATACTCAAAAGTGGGGGAGGCAAGCCTTGAGACCAAGGGAGCCTTACTTTTAGAGGGTACAGATGAGAGGGTGCTAGCCCTCACTGGGGCAACATGAGAAACCATGCGCATCAAATTGGGTACACGCTTGTATTATGGTACACCACAATAAGACCGTGGACTATCACCACCCTTCCTCTTCAATGAGGAGACATCGAGTCAAAAGTAGATCAACTGATGACCGCCGCCCATCACCGTGGTCCTATTGATAGTGAGGGCCCTCACATGTAATCCTCGCCTCAATCCCCATCAAGTGGATAAGGTGTGTATAATCCAGTCGGGGGAAGTTGGATTGGTCCAAAGCCAAATCCATACCATGAGGGAAAGTGAAAACAAACTTCTATGAACCCATTTCAACAACTTGTAAAGATCAAAACCGAATCAATGTATTGTAATCGATAAGAATCGCAATGAAATGAGTTTGTATTGAATTTTTGTCTTTATAGATTTTGAATTTGAATTGAAAATTTAAACCCACATCCAACAACTTGGAAGTGTTAAGTGGGTTCAAATAGATTTGAGAAGATTTGATTGAAAGAGGAATTTTGAATATGAATCAAACTTCAACAAATTTAGGTATGTTGAAAGATGGATTCAAATATTTTGGGAATGATGCTTCTATAGGTTCATGTTTGTTTGAATTTAAATTTTCTTTTGATTTGATAACCTTTTCCATTAACAAATTTGGATATGTTAAAGTAAGTAAAATGATTTTATTTTGTTAATGATTTTGAAATTTCAATTTTACTTAGAAAATTTGGGTATGCAAAAGTGAAGTGTTTGAGAATGATTTCTTTTGGTGAATTGTTGATTTGATTTTTGAAAATTTACTCAGCAAGCAAATTTAGGTATGCTAAGAAGACCCAAGTGTGTTTTGTTCAATTTTGAAAATAGGATTCTTAAAATTTAAGTATGCTAAGAAGATCCTAAGTGTTTCATTTATTTGTTAGATGTTTTGATTTTTGAATGAGTAGGATCCTTAGCAAATTTAAATTTTCTAAGGAAATCCTAAGTGTTTCATTTTTGTTTTGATTTGTTTGAAAGTGGAGACTTTACTTTAGCAAATTTGGTATGCTGATGAAGTCCCACTTAGTTTTGAAAATAGAAATTTTTCTTAGCAAATTTGATTATGCTAAATGAAATTCCAGATGTGTGTTCAAAATTTTTGATTTAGTTTGATTTTGAAAATGAAATTTTCCATAGCTTGGTGTTAAGGAAAGAAGTTCCAAAGTGTTGAAAATTTTGTTTTGATTTGGAGACTTCACTTAGCAAATTTGAGTATGCTAAATGAAGTTCCAAAGATATTGAAAACAAATTTTGGTTTTGATTTCAAAGACTTCACTTAGCAAATTTGAGTATGCTAAATGAAGTTCCAAATGTGTTTGAAAATTTTTATTTTGAATTTGAGACTTAACTTAACAAATTTTGTTAAATGAAGTTCAATATGTTTAAAAAATTTTAAACTATGATTTTGATTTTTGATTTTAAAATTTGAGACTTCACTTAGCAAATTTGAGTATGTTAAATGAAGTTCCAAATATGTTTGAAAATTTTTTTTGATTTAAACTTTACTTAGCAAATTTGATTATGCTAAATGAAGTTCCAAAATGTGTTTGAAAATTTTTTTTGATGATTTGAGACACTTAGCAAATTTGAGTATGCTAAATGAAGTTCCAAATATGTTTGAAATTTTTTTGAAAATATGATTGTTAAGTTTTAATTTTTGAAAAGAGGACTTCCATTCAACAAATTTGGGTATGTAGAATGAGATCAATCTTATTTTGAAATATAAAAATTTATTTTGTGTGTGATTATTGCTTTTGAAAGAGGAATTCCAACTTAATCATATATGGGATATGTTTAAGTGGGATTTCCAAATGATGTTATTTTTTTTATTTGGGAACAAAATCTTCATTCAATAAATTTGAGTATATTAAATGAAGATGTTCATATGTGCTTTTAAAAATTTAATTTTATTTTGAAAATGAAACTTCCATTCAATATGAGTGTATTGAATGGAAAGGTTCATGTGCTTTTGAAAACTTTATTTTTAATTTTGATTTTGATTTTTGAAAGATGATTATTCATTTTATTTTGAAAATGAAATCTTCATCAAATGAATTGAAGGAAGATGTTCATTTGCTTTTGGAAAAGATTGTTAGTTTTATTTTTGAAAATTTGTTAAATGAGGGTGACAAAATATTTGTAGAAAATATTTTATTAAGTGCATTTTGAAAGGTGCTTTTGAAAAGCAAAGTTCTTATGGAAAATTTATTTTCTTCTTTATTATTTTAGAATGAACCTTTCCTTATCATAAAATGATAAGGAGGAAGTCTTTAAATGTTTTGTTTTATTTTTACCCATTGGAGAACTAACGGGTTTTAAGACCAACACGAGTGAGGTCCTAAAACCTAAAGATGTTGGCTAACTCAACTTAAGAATGAAATAAGCTAAGTGCCAATGGAAAGAAAGATAATATTGATTCATACCAAAGTACAAACCCACTATCGATACTTGAAGACACATCATTTACCAAAGATGGAGAGAGGAACCATCCCAGAGTCGCCAAAAAAAATTGGTGGTGAAAAAAATATTCCACCTTTATCTATCCTTAAGAGGATAAATGAAATAAATATTATCTTTTGAACGCCACGTAGATCCCAAATGTGCTTATTCAGTGATCGTACATCATCAAGGAATAGTATACTATCTCGAGATAGAAGTCACTACCCTTTAATGGACCTAATCACCTCAATAAGGACTCCTAAGGACGATCCTCCATATGCATGTAAAGATTCTTCCCCTACTTTACATGGAAAAAGTAAAGCAGATTTATTTTAAACCGTTAAGTTCTTATGGCAAGCCCCATAGTTAATTAGATCCTAAGGAAAACTCTCGATTAAATCGAGTAAATGATCATTGTCAAAGATTTCAATAGAAAGGTCAATCAATTAGTTCATTTTGAAGATCAAATGATTGATTAAAGAGAGAGTTATTATCAAAGCCAAAATAAAAAGATAAGTAGAGATGTCCATGATAAAAAAACCTAGATGTAATCTCAAACTATCCTATGTTGGCTTTATATTTTGAAATTGATTTTTGTTTGAGTTGCATTTTTCATTAAAAATTTAGACTTATGATTCCATGACATAAGATTAATGAAATGCCTAAGAGGTGAGGAATTAAGCTTATGGCCCACAAAGGGGAGAAGCAACCTCATAACCTAAATCTACGGAGCTTTGGCGAGGGCTGAAAGCGCAACCTAAATCTAAGGCGAAAATGAGTATTTGGTTTGCCTCAACAAGAAAGGACAAACCACCCGACTATTTTGACTTACAACCGCCTCGGGGTGGCCGCTAACTAACTCCTCCTATGATTTTAAATACATGTAGGCAAGTCATATACTTTATGCAAGATAGTTAGACTATTCTTTATTTAGAAAGAGACTAAGTCCTTAAACTCACTCCCTAAAGAGACTAGATTATGTAAGGACATGCTTCAAATGACCTAAATTAATGCAACTCAAATTTCATTTTATTTTTATTTTTGAAAAATTATTTTGACTCAGGCTAATAGGATTCATATGCCTAATGCATGAGAAATAAAGTTATTGACCAAAATCAGCGAGAAGGGAGAAGGTGTGTTTCCACCATGGCTCTCAAAGGTCAAGCCAAGTTTCTCTGGTGAAGGTGGAATCCCTCCAATCAAGAGTGAAATAAGATGTTGTATGCATGATATTATAAAGAAAACTCATCCATAAGAGGTTGCTAATTCTTTTATCTTGATTTTTAAATCTAAGCTTTAGTTGAGGTTATGAGTTCTTAATTTTTAATTTGAGTTGTTAAGTTTGGTAAAAGATTTATTTTTTCCCAAAACTAAAAAAAGATGTCACTTAATGCACAAGCTAAATAAATCATCAATCAATTTATATTGCTAATCACAAAAGAATAAGAGGCCAAGTGTAGTCAAGTACCATCACATAAACCCGAAAAATAAATTTGGTAGCTGAGTTCTACCCTTATACAACCTGGATTACAAGTGAATTAAACTACAATTAAGTAAGGAATTCATTGTTATGTAGGTCTTCAAGCTTCATTTATTTTTTTCTTCTTTTGGTTCTTTCTTTTGGATAGTTGGAAGGTAGATGCTCCAAGGTTAAGATAGGATCTTATGACCAATGCTCATCCTAATCCCCATAACAATCATTCCAAAATCCTAATCGCACAAATTTACATGAAAAGGAAGCAATGAAAATCTAACTAACACCTGTAAAATAATGGTTAGCTAAAATAAATCACACAAATCCCAAACATCTATATTGGACTTATCACTCACACACATGGGTGACTAAGTCCACACCTATTGGATTATGCTTGAGGTATAAAACATGCAAGCAAAAGCATTTTTATTTTTATTTATGATAGCCTTTAAGCACAATCCCTATAGAAAAGAATGATTAGACTAAGCCCCACCATTCATTCTATGAGCATACACCTAACATCCGCCTAAAAATATATATCACAAGATAAAATAAAACATCAAACCATGCACCTAACCTAAATCTAGAAGTGACTAAACTAATGTGTGTGCTTTGAAGGTTTGTGAGGTATGCTTAGCTATGCCTTTAGGTTTAATTTTTTTAAGTGTGAAAATATGTTCAACTTAGAGGAGGGTTTCATTTAAGTTGTTTAATTATTTTAAGTTAATTTTATTTCATATTTTGATTAGGTTCAAATGAATCCTACAATTAATTACTAAGTTGAAGAGAAAGAGAAGATAACTTCTTTCCTTCTAACCTAAGTAATTTCTAAAGTAGATTCACATTTTAATTTTGTTTAGGTGAATGTTTCATTAAATCTTTTAATTAATCTAAGTTTAGATAAAATCTAAATAAACCTATTAAAAAAGCATTTTAAGATTAAATAAAATAAATTAAATTCACATAACATACATCACTTCATTTTTTTTCCCAACATGTATAACATGCATATGAATAGACCCTAAGCATATATATATACATACAAATGAGAATATTTGACATACTTTATGATGTATGCTAAGTAATCCATTTAAGGAAATTTAGAAGTTTAAGATGCATGATTTTCTTTAAGTAGAAAAGGTTTCTTTATCCAATTTTCACATACACATGAAAGTAAGAAATGCATAAGTGAGTACAACATCATTGTCAACGAGAGGTGTAAGGTATAAACCTACTTATTACTTAAATTAATTGGGTTGTCCTACTAGGATACTAGTTTCCTTAAATACAAACATGTGTATAAAAGAAATGAAATGGAAAGGAAGATTGCAAAAGTTGTACTAATAGATTCATTTTGTTTATGCAATTTATGTGTAAGCATAGGTAAACTTCTTAAGTGATATAGGAATGAATAGGGTATGAAATTAGGTAAGTTAGGTTCTTTTAAATAAACCATGCATAACTATATTCAAAACCATACTAACATAAGAGAGAATAGAAATCTATGCTAAGCACATCCATATATTCTTCACATGCAAGCTTATAATTAAAATACAAGTAGCATACTTTTAGATTTGATAATTGATTTATATATTTTTAAAAATAATTTCAATTTAGTAGTGATAATAGCCACTCATATTTCTACTTTAGCCAACACATACAAATTTGACATAAAGTAAACAATTTCAGTTTTAAATTTGAATTTGAAAATTTGAATGAATGAAACCACATGGCATACAAATTTAACATGTTGGGGAAAGAATCAAAGCAATGAAATCATGTAAACATTCAATTTTAATTAAATCCTAAAGGCATTCTCATGAAATAATAAAGCTTAAAATAAATCAAAGTGAATTTAATGTGTTTTTTTGTTTAGTTTGGAGTTTGATTTAATTTTGAAAAGGTGAGTATTTGTTGTTCATCCATTCACACATGTGTTTGATATTTTGTTTAATTTTTAAATGATTAGATTCATTTTATGTATTGATTAGGTTAAGGTATGAATTAAGAAAATTAATTAACCCTTACCTACCACCAGCATAATTAACCAAATAATTATGAGTTAATGAGATGACAAAAACTCACAAGGAATTTAAACTTACAATGCAAATAAGAAAAAGGCCTAATGCAATTTGTCCCATGATTAATGGTTAATTAAAGGGTTTAGTTAAGTAATTTCAAAATACCCTTTTCATGAATTATTAATTGAACTTAGGCTATTAAACGCATAAAGTATATTAATTAAGTTTTGAAATTTTATAATTTTTTTAAAAATTAATTAAATGGATAATTAATGAATTAACCAGATAAGATTAAGGAAGAAAAGGGGATTTAGGAATAGCAAGGGAAATGCCCCAAAATTATAAATTCTAAATCTAACCTTAATCAAATCATGGATTAAAACCACTAATCACACCTTAATTATCCTTAATTATATAAGGAGGGTAATTAGGAAACCCATATGTAATTTGGCCATCAATAAATCCCAAGAAAATTAGGGAGTTAAGTCATCTAAAATATACCCAAGAAGTTTGGGATTAATAGGCTTAATTAGGTATAGCAAAATGAAGTTTCTAATAAAACTCAAAATCGACAAAAGCATAATTCAAAATCCATTGAAATTAATTTTAAAATATTCTACGAATTGTCTTTCATAAAATTTATTTCATATTTTCTAAATTTTAGAGAGTGATATAAATTTTAGAATATCCATGATTAATTAGAATTAAAACACCCCAACTAATCCCACCACTGATGCATGGCGTGTCATCTCACTTTACATGAGTCGTGCAGTGAGCCACTTACTTCAATGTCAAATAAAAGGAATGACTAGGAACTGATCTTTCGATCAAATATATCGCACGCAAGAGATCAAAATTCAAGAGGGATAAAAATATTCTTAACGGGAATAATCTTGACCATCCATCTAAAATATGGATAAGATTTTATTTCTGATAATTGAGAATGATCTAGAAGATAGATTTATCATTGAAATAAAACTTAACCCACACACCCAAAAGCCAATAATGCACATCCAACTGGAATTTGAGAATTAAAAATTTTTCACAAAAGACCAACACCTCCATGCTAAGTGGTCATAAAATTCCATATCTAGGAGGTGATCAGGTGACTGAGATTGATGGGTAGCTTCAGATAGTGGAGACAAAGCCCGCTGAAATTCTTTGGCCTTTGAGTGGCTTGCTAGGGACCCACACCACGATCCTTATGCTGATCCATTCTCTCTGCTATGGGAACCCAATGGAAACTTGAGTGTGCTTGATTCATAAGAAGAAGAATTGGAGTGGTTTTCATCAGGAGAAAGTTCAAGATTGAATTGAGCTCATTTTTCAATGGAGAAATTGATAACACACAATCTAAAGCCAATAAAGACATCCAACTATGGAATTTGCATGAATTAAAATTCCTTTCACAAAAGACCAACACCTCCTATGCTAAGTGGTCAAAATTCCAATCTATGGAGGTGATCACCGCACTCGAGATTGATGAGGTAGTTTGTATAGTGGAGACAAAGCCCTGAAATTCTTTGGCCTTGGGGTTGAGTGGTTTGCTCTATGGACCAACACCACTTGATTCTCCTTGCTTTGATCCAATTTCTTCTCTCCTTGCTATGGGAACTCCAATGGAAGCTTGAGTGTGCTTGGATTGGTCATTAGAAGAAGTGTGCTAGAGGAATTGGAGTGGTTTTCAGTGTGGAGAAAGTTCAAGATTGAATTGAGCTCCCCTATTTTTCAATGGAGAAAATTGAGAATTCTCAAATTTAATTCCCTCTAAGAATGCTTAGGAAGGCTCTTTGATCTCTCTAACACTCTCTAGGGCTTAGTCGAATTGAGGAATGATGGATTTGAGTTGAATTAGGGGGAGTATATCTCCCCCTTGAAGGATCGACGGCCACAAGTTATCTTATCATTTTGATCCAATTGATCACAATGGAGAGTTTGTTTGATCAGTTAGATGTTTTCACATGGTCATTTTGAGGCCTTGAGTGGATTGCCAACCTCCCATGTGCTTGAAATTGAGTGGGAGAGGGATTTGAAATGAGTCAATTTGACCCATGGGGTCGGGTTTGGCCTTGGGGCCAATATCACCCAAACCCATTAGGTTAGTGCACCACTCTTCATTCCCTTGAGCTATTAGGAAAGCATCAAGTGGATATGAAGAGGGTATGATTACATATATATTTGGTCAAATTTTGTTTTATGGCCTAGGGTAGGATGGTCCTTACCTGATTTTTTTCAATTTGGATATATGTGTAAAACTAGGTTTGGCCAAATTTCATGAGATTTTGAATTCATTTGATAAGGTTTGCTCATATTGACCCATTTAGGTCAAAATGGGTTAGTCAAGTTGACCAATTGGTCAAATTGGTTGGGTCAAGTTCATATGACCATTTGAAATATTTTGGTGGCTTTTGATTCAATTTGATAAAGTTTTGAATTCCTCATATGACTTCATTTAGGTCAAATGGGTCAAGTTGACCTATTTGACCCATTTGACCTATTTGAGGTAGGACAAGGGTAGGTTTAGGTTAAGTTAGTCATTTGGAGTGGATCAATATCTTTGTTTCTAATCAATTTTAGTTATGTTCAAATTTGGTTCAACATGACCACTTTAGGTCAAGTTGGGTCTAAGGTCAATTGGGCTAGGTTGGGTTTAGTTGGCCAATTGAGGATTTGGTCAAGTTACACAAAGTGATTTGGAATGAACTTGACCCATTGATTTGGATCAATTTGGCTTAGATCAAGTTTTGACACATTTTGACCCTTTAGGTCAAGTTGAGTCAACCTGGGTCAAGTGGCTAATTGGGCTAGGTTAAGCTCAAATGTTGGCTTGGTCAAGTTCAAACATATGTCATGAGTGAATTTAGATCAATGGTTTTACTGAATTTGGCATATGGTGGATTTTGACTATGTTAGGTTTCATTTTTGGCTAAGTGTTGATTTAGTCAATCCTTAGGTTTCACTTTGTTTGACCCAATTTGATTGATTGATCATCCCATGCTGATCGTTGATCATGATGAGAGGCATAAGTGAGTTTGGTTCAATCCAATTTGGCTAGATTGAATTTGGCTCATAAGGTACTTTAGGTCACTTTGGGTCAAGTGAGCCTAGGTCAAATGACTTGGTCAAAGCTTGATTTGAGTTTGAGTGAACTTGTATATGGACTCATGATTGAATTATAAATCCATTTACAAATGGTTTGAAGTTAAATGGGTTTTGATCTTTTGAAAATTTCATATTCAAAGGGTGAACATGAAAGGATTTTTGGTTTGATTTTTGAATTTGGTTTTTTATGTGGTGATTGAAATTTGTATTTATGTTTAAACTCATGATTGTAGGTTTGATTGAATCATGAGAGAAAATCAAAAGTTTGGTTTGATTTGAAATTGATTTAGCTAAGTTCAAGATTTTGATTTGACTTAGGTTAGATTTTGAGTAGATTTGGGTCTGATTTTTTTAATTGGTTTTGATTGTTTGAATTTATATTTCATTTATATATGTGGATATAAATGAGAATATAAATTGATAATGAGAAAATTTCAAGTATTTGAAGTGGTTAATCATGATTTGGGCTGTCTATTAAGAAGGATTTAAAGGACTTAAGAGAATTTGATGAAGTTTGGAGTTTGAATTTTTGAATTTGGTTTAATTGATTTGTATTTATACTTCATTTATATATGTATATAAATGAGGATATAAATGAACTATGAGAAAATCCCATGAATTTGAATTGATTTAATGGTGATTTTGGCTAAGTCCATTAATGGAAAATTAAGGACTTAAGAAAGATTTTAGATTTGAAATTTAATTTGAGGATTTGATTTGATTGATTTATATTTATATTTCATTTATATATGTGAATATAAATGAGAATAAAAATGAGTTTTGAGAAACCCAATGAATTTGAATTGATTTAGAGTTGATTTTGGCTAAGTCCATTAATGAAAAATTAAGGACTTAAGGAAATTTTCATGAATTGATTTGGAATTTTGAGTTATGTTTGATTGGTTTATATTT